>PVHP010001441.1:0-106615 GCA_004024765.1 Zapus hudsonius | reverse complement strand
GGGAGAGAGAGAGAGAGAGAGAGAGAGAGAGAGAGAGAGAGAGAGAGAGCGAGCACCAGGGCCACACCTTGTGGGTCTGGCATATGTGGGTCCTGGGGAATTGAACCCGGGGCCCTAGGCACTGGAGGCAAGTGCCTTAACTGCTGGGCCATCTCTCCAGCCCTAACATTTCTTTTAGTTGTTATGATTTTCTCATTTCCTCTAATCTCTTTAATCCTCCTTCTTACTTTCCTTCCTTCCTTCCCTCCATCTCTCCCCATTTTCCCTCCTTCCCTTCCTTCCCTCATTTCTGTTCATTCTTGATGTTCTACCCTTACACATTTGTTTCTCTTGTAATTATGTCTTTTTGTCCAATGGGTCACTACATTTCAGGAAACAATTCTGATAACTTTACAGGCTAGATCTCTATTCTAGAACTTTCTTTTCATTTCTAGATATAAAATTTCGGCTGTCTTTCAGTCAATCTTTGTATTTCTTGAAAACAGGAAGGAAAAGAGTGACCAAGAGAACCTGTTGGGAAGCTTCTGAGAATCAGGTGGGGTAAGATCAGTCACAAAGCCCGAAGAGCAGAAGGTGAGTCTATCAGACAGGAGAACAACCGCAGGTGGCAGCCAGAGTCTCTCAGCTCCTTGTAAGGCCTTTGCTTTTCACCTGGAAACGTTTCAAGACTGACTTCGTGTTTGACAGGGTAATTTGGCTGCCAAGCCTGAATACATGGAGCACATTCAAATGGTGACAGAAATATTCCAGGCAGGGCTGGGGAAATGGCTCCGTGGTTAAAGGTGCTTACTTTACAAAACCTGTCAGTGCAGTTTCAATTCCCCAGTACCACCAGAAAGCTTTAAAAGTGGCACATGCATCTGGAGTTTATTTCCAGTGGCAAAAGGCTCTGGTGCACCCATACACATTCTCTCTATCACACACAAATAATAAAACAAATATGTAAGAAAGAGAGCTAATCAAGGCAAAAGGCTGAGCGAAAGAGGGGGCAGAAAGATTGTGAGAGCCGTGGTGGGGGAGACTGTCCAGAGGCATGGCACCCCTCAGTAACAACATACTTGGGCCAGGAGAACCAGGCTGAGTACTAGGATATCCAGGATCCCTTGCCACAAGGACTAATACAGACAGCCCACGGAGGAGGATATCCAACTGATCAGGGATGGGGAGGGGGGGGAATTGGGGAATTCGGGATAACAACGCACTGTTTGCCCACTAAATAATGTAACTCATTATGGACAATAAATATATATTTTTTAAAAAGGCAACCAGTGAGTCTACCTAAACAATTTATATGATATTTAAACGATTATGACTAATGAAAAGGGCTTCACACTTAAAAGGTATCTTCGTATTGTCTCTATTACTCTGCATTGCAGCTTAATTGAACACCATCATACTTTTCAGTCTTAAATTTCAGTGCTCCGTTTTCAGGACTCCAAAGTCCATTTAGCGGTTAATCTGTCTTGGATGTGGTTTCCTGCTTGGGCTTTAGGCCAGTTCAGTGTCCAGAGCTTTCAGTTTCTTGTAGCATGTAAGAATGGGCCTTCGGAGCTTCCAGAATGTGGCTCATAGCTGTCCTCACCTATTACTCGGGACCTGTAATTTCATATAGGTATCTTTTTAGTTTTGTTCTCTGCCCTTTTTCATTCCTATATTAAAGATGAGTTTATATCCACTAACATTTTCTTGAGAATACACAATTCTTAAAAAAACTATTCATGCAACATTTCATGTGTGTTCACATATTGGAAGCAATCTGCTTAATGGTTTCTTGAGCTTATCTGAACAATTTTTAACACAATTTGACAATAACTCTAACGATGGCTAAGCAAGTCACAACCCCAGACCTCTTCTGTAAAAACTATTTTGAGACAGAGCCTCACTTCCACAGACTGGCCTTGAACTCACTCTGTAGCCCTAGCAAGCCTTGAACTTATTACCCTCCTGCCTCAACAGATCTCAAAGCTAGGATTACAAGTCTTTGTCACCAAGCCCAGTGTGGTCATGTGTCTCCCATAAACTCATGTTCTGAATGCTTCATTCCCAGTGGGTGGCAATTTGAGAATAGGAGCCTTGTAGGATGTGTGTTTTGAGGGTGGCTTTATGGGTGTTAGAGCCAGCTTCCCCTTGCTAGTGTTTGGCACACTTTCTTGCTGCTGTTTCTACCTGCTGTGACAAAGGTGATGTCCAGCCTCTGATCATGCCATCTTTTCCCTGCCAAAATAAATATTTTCCTCTTATCAGCTGCTTCTGGTCAGATGTCTTGTGACAGCAATGAGAAAGTAACTGCAACACCCAGCTAAAGATTGTGTCCTTAAAACACACTAGGATTTTTTTCTGAGTTAGAATAAAAATTAATATATTCATTAATATATCCGTTTTCATGCAATCATGGATATATTTTAAATTAGTAAAAAAATTTAAGAGCCGGGCGTGGTGGTGCACGCCTTTAATCCCAGCACTCAGGAGGCAGAGGTAGGAGGATTGCTGTGAGTTCAAGGCCACCCTGAGACTACATAGTGAATTCCAGGTCAGCCTGGACTAGAGCGAGACCCTACCTCGGAAAAAAAAAAGGCTGAAGAGATAGATGGCTCAGTGGTTAAGATGTTTGCCTGCAATGAAGAAGGACCAGAGTTCGATTCCCCAATGCCCATATAAAGCCAGATGCACATGCAGGTGCGTGTGACTGGAGTTCATTTGCAGTGGCTGGAGGCCATGGTGTGCCTCTCTCTCTCTTTTTTTCCTCTCTCTCTCTCTCTTACATAAATAAATAAAATATTTTAAAAAAAGAAAAAGGAAAAACACACACAAAATTTAAGAAATTTTTGGTTATGATATAATTTCAATGGGAACTATTTTTCTTCATTGGAAAATATTAAAGCAGACTCACACGGTATGTTGATGTGAAAGCACTTTCTATGCTATTATTAAACATGGCTACCATGGAAAGGGAGGATCCATGAACTCTCCTCTTTATTTGGGCACACCCTGAAGACACTCTGCTAACAGTATAGCACAAAGGAAGCAGCGTTGAATGACTTTTAAGACAGAATCAAAAATCAGCTGGCTTCTGCTAATTCTCTCCAGTCCTCATTCTGGAATAATCCAACCGGTGCCACATAAAGCAGTTTGAAACTGTCACACTAGAAAATCTGGAAGCAGGCATTCTGATTGACAGCCCAGCTGAGTTTGAGCTGACAACCAGCATCCGCTGCCAGCTAGGTGAGCGAGCCAAATTGGATACACACCCCACAGCGCCTTCAGATCACAGCGGCCCAGCCAACATCTGACTGCAGCTGCACGCAGGACCCTCAGCGACAACTGCTCAGCCAAGTCCTTCATGAATTCCTGACCTACAAAACTGTGAACAAAATGAAAGGGGGATTTCAAGCTGCTCAACTTGAAGATAATTTGTTACATAGCTAGTAACCAGAACACACAGATATTAGAGACTTTGCATACTCTAATGTGCTCTCGGGATTGCCGTCTGATCTGGTAGCCTTGAAAACCGTGTATTAATCTTTCCAAAGAAAAATGCCATTGAAATAGAAGAGAGACTAGTTGGAAAGAAGGGATTCAGTGAAAGAGGGTGGGGATTGTGAACGTAAGAAGATATCGAGAGGAGAGTCTGAGAAAAATACATGCTGTACCTATATGAAAATTTTCAATAAAAAGTTTCTTTATTCTTTTTATTAATCAAAAGTTTTTAAAAAGTACACTTTCACAGATAGAAGTCATATGTTGATATGACGAGCTAGTTTCATTTCCATTTCAGTGCCTCCAAGAACATTATCTGGGAGGATTTTGGAGATGTAGACATAGTTGGAATAAGAAAGGAAGAGGTTGACCCAGGTAATTTCTTTCATTATACCTATTATTTTAAAAGGATAATTTCTAATTATATAATAATTAGAAGTCAAGGACTTTTGCACAACTGTGAGCATATTAATTATCTTCCATCTTCATTTTACAAACTTAAGGATGTCATTTCTATCAACCTTGATCATATCTTCTAGGAGAATCATAATTTTATTTTTTCAAATTCATTCCTTTGTGAATTTATTTTCTGAGTATGTGTAAATACCTGTGTGTGTACATACATGGAGAAGACAGAGCTCTACAAACGTGTGTCTTCTCCAGTCACTGTCCATCTTAGTTGTTGAGACGGTGTCTCTCAGGAACCCTGGAGGTCACTGATTTGGCTAGATTAGCTGGTCAGTCATCCAGCCTTGTGGAAACTTCTGCCTCTGTGTCCCCACCGCTAGGATTATAAGTATGGGTTGCTGTGCCAGCGTTCACTGGGTGCTGGGAACCCAAACCCAGGTCCTTGCACCCGCCCAGTAAGTACTTTCCCAATTGGCCAGCTTCCCAGCCTGGGAATCAGAATTTTTAAGAGATGAACTTTGAACGATTTTACTTTAAAAACAAACATTTTATGATTTAAAAAAATGAACAATCACATTCTTACAAGATAGTAGGAATGGATAAGTATGGAAGAGAGATAAGGATGTGCACTGGTGAAGTAGATGGGGATAACTCTTCTGGTAGATGCACCTAAAACATTTTTCAGAGCTGAGATACATTTTGGGAACCACTACTTTTTTAATTAAATGTTTTTTATTGTTAGTAATTAGAAACACTGTATGACCAAGTCTTGTCTTGACATCCCCATTTCCCTCCTCCCTGCCCCCAATCCACTGTGTGGAATTGCTGGAATGGTCCATATGCTAGAAGGTTATGAATTGTACAAACAGTAGCCAGTTTTTTTTTTGTGTTGTTGTTGTTGAGGGGGAAAAATGTCTCTGGATATTCTCCCCCACCATGGCTCTTACTATCTTTCCACCCCCTCTTCCACACAGTTCCCTGAGCCATGGTCAGTGAGTTTTAAGTCTGCTTTACTTTTATGCTCTTAAGAGTCTCTGGGTTTCTGCTTTGGATAATTTTAAGTATCCTTGGTGTCTGTCTCCATTGCCCTTTGATAGGTTGTCTGATTTGCTTTGGACCTCTTGGGGAACCACTAATTTTTATACAACCATGCAAATACATTTTTGTTTATGAAAATGAAGTTATATTAAGTTTGGCATGAGGTTGCCTCTCACTTTGAGTTCCTACATAAGCAACTGCAATTTAGCATGTAAACCAATTACAACCAATTGGAGAGTATCTTCTTGCAACAACTAAGCATCAGCCAATCATAGCAGCTGAGCTTTAGTGGATCCCAGGCTGCCAAAGGATCAGCCTTTGTCCAAATAAAGCAGTGAGCTCTGACCAGTTGTCACTTCCATTTTATTCATAAATGTCACCTGCCCAGGTTGCTGGGTAGAACTCCACAAACTTTGTTTAAATGAACTGCTAAATCTAATTTGTCTGCAGTTTTTTTTTCTTTCAACAATACCAAGTCTCATCATGTAAATTATCAATTGAATTAAGAGTGAATTTTTGTCATAGGAACCGAAGGAATAAAATTCATTTTCTCTTCAATACTTTTGAGAACTTTTCATTTCTTGTTAATGAATCATAAATTTCCCCCAGATGACCATAGTTAGGGAGAATTGATTAGAACTAGTTAAGACGGGCATTTTCAAAGTGCTCTGGCAATACACATACAGATCCCATACAGATCCCATAGATCCTTTCTGCAGGTCTCTGAAATCCAAACTAATTTCATTATTATGTTAGGATGAAATTTTCCATCCTTCATCTCATTCACTCTTGAATGAATTTTGGAATTTTCTAGAGAACATGTGGTGTACAATGTTGCAACAGGTCAAGTACAGAAGTTTACATGAGCACTCTGTTGTCTCACACGTTGTTAAAATGGTTGGTTCACATGTAAGATAATTCCAATTTTAAGTAGATTTTTAAAATTAGCTTTTCAAAACTAAAATTATTAACAAATAATGGTGTTTTTCATAAAACATCTTAACATGTAATGGCTTAATTATTACATTTATTTATTATATGTTTAAAACTTCCTTTACTCATAATATCTAAGGTAAATATTGATAGGCACAAAGGATATAAATGAGCATTTTTGAAAGATGTAGAGGATGAGGCAAAAATATTGGAGAACTTAGGGTTAGGAGTTTATCTGAGGAAAGAAACACTATTTCACCAATGATAGCATTTATACTGACATAAGTAGATGCTTCTAGGTAAGCAGAAACTTTAAGCTTCTACATCTGTATTTTTCTGCAAATTTCAAAGATTCTAGAAGGCACTGGAAAACACTGGGGTATAATGTATGACTTGATCAGTAGATCTTGGTAAATCAGATAATTTACCCAGAGCTTTCTGAATAAAACTCTGGTTGGTATAAAAAAGTTTGTGTGTATGTTTGTGTTGGATAGCATAGTAGGTGAATGGGAAATATATATTTTCATATATATACTATTAGCTGAAGAATTTGTTCATCTTTTTATGTGTAGTGCGTGTGTGTGAGTGATGTTTAATCTCTGGTTGTTAACTTGATAGGATTTGGAGTCACCATGGAAACAAACATCTGGTCATGTCTGTGAGGAATTTTCTTGAGGTGGGAGGACCCACCCGAATATGGGTGATACCATCCCATAGACTGGGTTTCTGGACTATAAAAAGCACATAACTAGCTGATCATTCAGCATTCATCGCTCTGTACTTCCTCCCTCCTGGTGTGAACATGTGATTCCAGATTCCTGCTACACTCATGCTTTCCCTGGCATGAACTCTCCTCTCTGGAACTGGAAGCCAAAATAAGCTCTTTCTTTCCCTAAACTACTTTTCTTTAAGTTTTTAGATCCAGCAATGGAAAGCCAAGTGTGTGTGTGTATGTGTGTGTGTGTGTGTGTGTGTGTGTGTGTGCGCGCGCGTGTGTGTTCTCATACATGTATGTGTGCACGTGTTTGAAGCCCAGAGGACAATCCATGGGTCTGAGCTCTCCGAATAGGCCCCTGCTTGAACGGCAAAAACTTTTTAAACCACACACCACCTTTCTACCCCCAAGAATGAGGCTATCTATTCTCTACATGTCTTTCATCCTGTCTTAGAAAACTCAGTGTCAGTGGTGGTGAAAGCTGACCATTAAAATGGTCAGACCCTTCTTATCTACAGCTCAGTCCATTCAGCTTCGTGCTTCTTAATTAACAAAATGAGAATATCAAATCATATTTGATTAAAGCATCCTGAAATTGGATTCAAGTTAGAATAATAAAAATTACCTGTCATGGTCAACCTGAGCCTACAGCCGAGCCCTGATCTGATCGGTAAGTTTTAAAGAGATCCAGTAATTGATTTCTTATTCTTTAATGAGTGGTTTTCAGGTTCTCATAATCATATGTGTGGCTACATAACCAGTGTGACAAAAATGTGAAAATATGGCAAACATCCTAATGAGAACTATTGGAAATAGTTCAGTTTTTACAGTGTTCTAATGAAAGCCAGCCTGTCAAAGAAAAAGAAATATTTACTAATGGTCAGCTATTAGTTCTCAAGCCACTTGTGAGTACATAATCACCATACACCAGATAAAGAGATCACACTGTCCTAACCTAATATTCAAGTATACCTGTAGAAGCAGTGCTTAATCGCCATTTGGGAGTCAAAATTACATTTCTCCAAACTTTATAAATTCGTCTGACTTTCTGAATCATCTCAACAAAGTAGTCAGATGGTGTTATTTAAATGCCCTATTGAAAAGTAGAGGTCATATTCCTACACACATTTTAAGACATGTATCTATTCCTAACTACTTGTACTTTTTCAACTATTACTTATTGATAAAGGACAATGTTCCCACAATTAATAATGGACTGGAAAAAGGAATGAATGTCACAGATTTTATATGATAATGTAGCTATTTCATATTTAATATGATTTTGAATACTTATAAATGATAGAAAGAAATGTAATAGAATGTGGATGGGAACAGATTTAGGTAAGATTTTCATCGAAGCTCCTCTGACAGAGTTACTGGTTAACTTGCAAAAGGTATTTTTTCCTTGCTATGCTTGTGATTTGGTTTATCAATGGAGCATTGGATTATTGGACCTAAGTAGATTTCAGACAGGAGCTAGACACCGGGGCATTCCCTCTCTGGATACTCAATCCACCATGAAAACAGACAAGGCTACTCTACCAGATGACAGGAATGGTGAAAGACCACATAGAGAGTAGCCTCGGGCATTTCTCCCAGCCCTGTTAGGTGTTTGTGTAATTCTTAAATCTGTGGGTCTGGAACTTTCATTGTAATTTAAATATTCTCAGTCATTATTTTACCAAGTATGCCTTTATTCACTACTAGGGCACAAAATTACATTTAAAGCCACTTGTCATTGGCCTATCACTGATTTAGACTTTGATCATTTTTTTCAGCCTTTATTCCAAGTTTTTTTTTTTTTTTTACTTTGGATCCTCTATATTCACGGATGTCTTCTCTGCATTTGCTATCTGAACATATTAGTGTCTTTGTCAATTTTAATGTCTAGAAATCCCCTTTGGTTATGTTTTATATATTCTATTTCACCCCTCATTACATCTATGTTTCTCTCTAGATGCTTGAATACAGTGTGCTAATATCATCATCTCTGTCATTTCTGGGTCTTGTTCTATTGACTAAAATATCTTTCGGCTATGGGTCACATGCTCCTGCTTCATTGTATATATATTTTTAATGGAGGCTGGATATTTTAAATATTACACTGTTTTCTTCCTTTAAAGAGTGCTTTGGAGGGATGAAGCAGTCAGATCCTCCTGAGATTTGTGTTTGTGTCTACCTCTGTTACCATGTTGGGGAAATCAAACATGGGGACATTGTACTTGCTTGATGAGCACTCCTCCATTGAGCTCCATCCCCAACAATGGGGTTTCTTTTCAACACAGTTAGGCTGAATCTCTAGTCGTCTTTGCTTTCAGTTTAGTCCTACTACTAAGAAGCAATCATTTTGGTTCCTTTACTAAACAGTAGAGACAGACAGTCATGCAATAAAGTCTTTCCACTTGATCTGGTTAAATTCAAATAGCCTCCAGTCCCCTAATACATTTCTATACCTTTCAGTGTATAGGATGTATGTTTGTTCTTTCATAGTCTTGTGGACTCTAGTGGTTTGGATGTAAAAATGTTCCCCATAGCCTCATGTGTTTATGATTAAGACTCCTACTTAATCACCAGCTGATGGAACTTTTGGGAGGTGGAGACTCGCTAGAGAAGGTGTGTCACTGTGGGTTGGCTTTGAGATTTTACAGACCAGCCCTCTTTGCCAGTGCTGACTGGCATACTTTTGCTACTCCTTCAGGACTGATGTGATGTTATACCTGCCATGCTTTCTCTGTCACAATGAAACTTCCCCTCATAACTGTAAGACAAAATAAATATTTTCCTCCCTTCAGCTGCTTCTGGTTGGGTGTTTTGTTTCAGCAATGATAAGGTAACTGCAACCTGGATATTTGCCTGATATTGCATGGGAGAAAGCTTAGAATTTAGACAGTGATTCAAGGAAACCTCAGGATTCCCTGAGCTCTTTGTTTGTAAGGCTCTTTCTTTTTGAATAATCCTCCAGGTACATACTACCTTCTGTAGCCTCTGCAAACTCAAATTTGTCTACTAAGTATACTGTGACTGACACTCTGTGATTGGGCTCTGGCTTCCTGTGCTATTAAACAGAAAGTTCTTCTAGGTAGAAAATAGAGATGTTCATGAGGTTTACTTAATTCTTCTACCTTCTCAAAGGGATTGCAGTATTATGCTTCTTGTTGTCCCCTGTCCCAACAAATTTTACTTATTTATTTTGCCCAGTTTTCTATTTGCTTATGGCAGGCAAGCATGCCCAGCATTATGGAAGTGCAAGATCAAAAAAAATTATTATTTGAGTGAAGGCGAAAGGACACCCCAGCTATATTCTATTCTAATGGGAATGACACAGTTATGAATGATGGACAACTGGTGATGCTCGAGAAGTGAGATATAATAGATGTGTGTGTGTGTGTGTGTGTGTGTGTGTGTATGTGTGTGTTCATGCACCCATGTCCATGTTGGTATGGATGTGAATGCATGTCACCCATAGACTCAGGAATTATTGATGAAAGTTAAATTTCCTACTTAAGTCTCCTGCAATGTGCAACGTCAATGGGGTGGATCTGAAGTCCAGCCCTTACCTGTGTTCAGAGCAGTTTGAGCTCTGGCTGTTTTCATGTTTGCTGGCTGTTTGATGTTGTGTCTCTACTGTGCTTCTATGAAATGAGCCATCTTTTTCTGACATTGATGGTGCTTCCCCTGGAGTCCATAAGCCTGATATAAAACCCTTTCTTCCCATAAACTGCTTCTGGTCAGATATTTGTCCAGAAATGAGAAGGTAACTGCACACACACACACACACACACACACACACACACACACACACACAGGGTTTTCCCAAGGTAAGATCTCATTCCAGCCCAGGCTGACCTGGAACTTACTCTGTAGTCCTAGGCTAGCCTTGAACTCACAGTGATCCTCCTACATCTGCCCTCAGGCCTCTGTAGTGCTGGGATTGAAGGCACGTGCCACCATGAACAGTGAGAGTGATACTTCTGGTTCAGATCCATTGAGGCTGGGACAAAGAATGGTCATGTGTGTATAAACAACCCACTGGCCTCAGGGTGGAGAACAGAAACTCTGCACCTACTGACATGGCATTTAAGTAAGCTGGTAATAAATTCATATTAGGCAAATAATAAAATAGAATATAAGAAGTCTATTTCCATTAATTAGCCCATCAAATGATTTGAGTAAGCAGAAGAGCAGATATGATGAAGTATTTGCCCTTTATCTTAGGACAAAATGGAGTTATTTTTTTTCCCTCAAATTAAAAACATTTAAATATTTAAAGTCTCTTCTACTTTGAAAAAATTTTCTTTGGAGAATATACATTTCTAGAAGGATAAAAAAAATTGTTTTCTTAAATATTACATGTCATTACCATGTGGATGATTTCTGGTTTTAGTGCCGGTCAGTTGCTTATTTTTAAAAAATGAAACTGCATTCTGTTGTTTTTCAGTTAGGAAAACAATTTAACCTTTTGTTTAAAAAAAGATGTTCTACCCATAAAACAGGGTTGTTTAGATCCTGGCATGGTTCATGACTATAATTCCAGTATTTGAAAAGTAGAAGCAAGAGAAACATGAGTTCAAAGGGGTTCAAGGTAACTTTAAGGCACAGAACCAATTCAAGGCTAGCCTGAACTATAGGAGACTCTGTCTCAAAATATGTATTATGTCAATCCCAGCTGTCATTGAAATTTCAGCTTCCTTATCTTCCTAAGGAAGTTCTTTGAAAATGAAGATGATACTAGTTACCACCCACCAAAGAGCAGCAATGAATTTGGTTTTTATCTCTCCCAACTAACATTACTAGTATAATTCTTATATATAGTTTTCTCAAATGGATCTCTTTACCATTTTTTTTTAACATTTGGTTTCTTCCTTTGCTATCTCTCTTGGCCCTAGAATCATGTCCTATACATCATGGTCATTTAGGATATATGAAATTGGGATTTCCACAGAATCTGTTAGCGTCTAGTGCTCATGTGCTTGGACTCCCTGGAACAGATTTGAGAATTGCTGTCATGGAGAATAACTTGGTTTAAACAAACCACCCTGATTCTTTCCCTCCCTGCTGAGACTTTCTGTAGTACAATGAATAGGAAACTCTTTTTTAGTATGTCAGAAACAGGCTATATCATGTCTTGTAGCTAAGCCTTTTAAAGTCACGATCTCTATAGGATTTCTGTGCCAGCGACATTGAAAGGATTACATTTTTCAGTGCTCTGCTAGCCTTTGGTGACAGGACACTGTTTTCTTGTTATGTCTGCCCCCTGGCCTCAGTCCTCATACCCATGCCAATGGATTTAAATCAGCAGACTGGGCATTGCTATTGTATGGACACATGTCAGCGGCAGGAAGCCCATCCTAGGTGACAGCAGTGTCACTTTGGTACCACATCCTTCTTTACACCTGATCACACTTGCAGATGGGAAAGACAAAAGTTCCTCTGAGTTGCAAGGCCAGAGAAAGTGACTTGAGAAGTAGGTGCCAAATGGACATCTTGATGTGCAGAAGGGGACAGGAGACCCTCCGTGTGAGCACCAGGAAAGCCCACGAAGCGGGTGCTTCCTGCACACATTCTGACTGTGACTGGAATTCAGTTGCATAAAGTGGTAGCAATTCAGGTAGCAGAGAGGGGCAGGTGGACTTGCCCCTGGTGGCCACCCAGCGATGAAGTTTCCCAGCAGGTGCAGGCTGACCTTGACTGAATTTGTCTGTTTGCCAATAATCACTGTGTCACTGCGTGGGGCTGTGATATCCCTCATCCAGTCCTGATGGAAGGATTATGGCCCTTGTATTCTTCACCTGCCACCCACCTTCTGCCTGCTCACATAGTACTAATCCTCATGTGATTAAACTATTCAGAGTGAGAGAATCCAACCAAAGGATATATTTGGGGAGAATAAAATTGCTCCCGAGCACTTTAAATACTATACCCTCTGAATTTCCTACGCACATGTATCTTATTCCCACTTGAGTATCCTTTGACGTTCCTCATCGCCTGGCCAGCCAGCATCCAAAGAGGTCCTCTTGCTAAGGCTTCCCTGATTTTTCACACGTGTGTGTGTGTGTGTGTGTGTGTGTGTGGGGAGCGCACTGCCCTCCTACACTAGGGGTCAGTTTCCTGTGATATTAAATTCTGTTGTCTGTCTCTCGCCAAGGAGATGGACAAATCCTTTCTCTCATTGTCTCTCTCCATGCTAATTCTTGCACAATTGTTTTTTCTAGATTTTGACCCAGGAACAAGTGATATGTTGTTAGGACTGAAAATAGGAATGTTCATGACCCCCGGTCCCTTGCTTCTCACAGGTGACAGCTTTTCTGTCTCTTACACTTCCAGAACTGCTCCTGTCCAATCTTTCATTTCCAAAACTGTAGGTTCTTTGAAGGCCCTGATCTTCTCACTCAGTGATGTTTTTGTTTTGGCTTAAAATAACGTGATAATTACATTTGTTATTATTATAACCGAGAACAATACACAAAGTTGGAAAATACAAAGTTGAAATAAGGTTTAAGTGTCATATCATATGTGTGAAAACCCTGAGGTGCTCGAGTAAAATTGAAATGTTAATCATATCCTCTAAAAAAAGACATTTAAAAAAAAACCCGTGTTCCTCCAAATCAGTTTCTAGAAACTCAAGACCTGGATCAGGGTATCCCAGCTCAGGCTGTAGACACTTTTAATTAATTAACTTTCTGAAATATATTTATTTATTTGTTACAGAGTAGAGGGAGTGAGGAAGCTGCACCTGGCTCCCGCTCTCATAACCATTCAGTATGTTGAGTTCCACAGAGACAATGCCGGGGCCAGTGCAAGCTGGACAGACACTGGACAACTGTGTCTCTCTGACAAAACCAACTAAACATGCACAAAGGAGATCCTAAGAAGCCAAGAGGCAAAATGTCATCATATGCATTCTTTTTGCAGACCTGCCTGGAGGAACACAAGAAACACCTGGATGCTTCTGTCAACTTCTCAGAGTTCTCTAGGAAGTGCTCAGACAGCTGGAAGACCATGTTTGCTAAAGAAAAAGGGAAATTTGAAGACATGGCCAAGGCAGACAAGACTTGTTATGAGAGAAATGAAAACCCATATCCCTCCTAAAGGGGAAACAAAGAAGTTCAAGGATCCCAATACACCCAAGAGGCCTTCTTGTTCTGTTCTGAGTATTGCCCCCAAATCACAGGAGGACATCCCGGCCTGTCCATCGGTGGGTGATGCTGCAAAGGAGCTGGGAGAGATGTGGAACCACACTCCTATGGACACAGCAAAGGAAGCTGCCAAGCTGAAGGAAAGTATGCCCACAGAGCTACAGGAGAACCTGATGCAGAAGAAAAGCACCTGCCAAGGCTGAAAAGAGCAAGAAAAAGAGGGAGGAGGAGGAAGACCAAAAAGATGAGGATGATGAATAAGTTGTTTACCAAATGTGTCTTTAGATAGCCCTGTCCTGGTGGTATGTCCAATAGCCAACCTTAGCTGTTTTCAATAGCTAACCTTGCCTGGGGGTTGTGCATTGGCATGGACATTTAAAGCCGGTTCTTAGTGGTGCACAGCATATTATTAGTTGTATATGGAGATGGTAGTGTTTTTCCCATCTTCATTTGTAGTTTATATGAAATGCTCTGTAACTACAAAAAAAAACTTGCAGCTGTTTTGATGAAATTCTGAATGCTTCTAACTAAATAAAAATTTTTATTAAACTATGTGTGTGTGTGTGTGTGTTATGTATGTATGTATGGTTGTGCCAGGATCTCTTGCCACTGTAAATGAATGTACATCTAACTTTACATGGGTGGCTGGAGAATTGAACCTGGGCCAGCAAGCTTTGCAAACAAGAACCTTTAACCACCGAGATATCTCTCCAGACTCCAATTAATGTTTTTTTAATAATTTAATAAATGTATATAATGTATTTTGATCATATTCACCCCATTACCCTCTTTTATCCTTCGACTTTCGCTGAACCCTTTCTTCTTCCCAGCTAGTTTCGCTCCTACTTTCATGATGTGTGTGTTTGGGACAGATTCAACTTGAACTTGTAGTTGAGGATGACCCAAGATCCTGATATTCCTGTCTCTACCTCCCAAGTGTGGATTTACAGGCATTCATCATCATGCCTAGCTTGTCTTAATGTGTGTGTGTGTAATTACATTTTTCATTATGTGATCATTGTAAATTCACATCTGGTAATCAGAAATAATACAGAATGATTCTGAGTACCCCTTTGCCTCTTTCCTCCAGTGGTAACATCTTGCAAAACATACCACATCCAGGATATTAAGAGCGATCTAATGCTTGGATCATATTGAGATCTCCTTAGTTTCGTATGTTCTCATTGAGTTCTGTGTGTATGAGTGCCATTCTACACAGAACCCCTCACTGTCTTGTGCCATAATCCCCACTGTCTATGTTCAAAGAAACTCAATAGAGACAAATGGCTTCTTCAGTTTACCTGACTAATAGAGGTTGGAACAGGCTTGCCCCCCCCCCATCTGTCTTTCTCACTGTCCTTCTAGAATGATCTGGACTTCATTAAAGGCAAATAAACAGTTCCCCTCTTGCTCTGAAAGGGAAGAGTTCAGCAATATCCATAAAAATTTGAGGGCTTTCCATGTGGAGAAAACAGAACTCTTGTCACAAATAGTCTTCTTTTATGGGTGGCTGCAAACTACTTTAATTAAAGACTTCTGCCTTAATTTTAATTTTCCACAAAGTATCTTCTGGTCAAAGAATATCCCTAATCTTTAGCAAGTTTTAAGTTTCATATGTCATGCTTTAAGAAGGGCATATATAAAGTAATTTGTATCACAATACTCAAGGTTCTTTTGATCATTTTAAAGGTGGAGGTTATATAAGGGGGGGGAGCCAGTGTGAACATTAGACATACCAAATAATTTTACTCCGAAAGTCAAGAGCACTCAAATTTATTCAGGACTGGACACTTTTTATTACAATAAAGAGGTACTGAACAGATCAAATAGAAAAGCTTTTACCTAAAATGTACTTGTTTAAAAGGCCAATTTCATAGAGAAAGAAGGAAATGAAATTTCCTCTGAAGGATTTAATCTGATATGCACAGTATAGCAGGAAATAGTAATTCCCAGTTATTGGATGGACTTGTATACCTTGAGGGTAAGAGAAAGAAGACAGACAGGGAAGGAGAAAGGAACAATCATTCCATATATGCTTCCTGATGATATTCTGTATGGTTAAAATTAAATGCTTACATTATTTGCTTGTAGTCATTTTAATATAGTCAAGTTGAATGCGAGTATGTTAAACACTGCACCTTCAAACCCATAGAATGCTGCAAAACCTGAGTGCCCATTGGAATCCCCAGGGATTTCAATCATACTGAGACTAAAACTCACCTCCAACCAAATGAATGGGGAGCTCTGGGGCCCCAGAGACTCTGGGGAACACTACTTTAGCCTGTGCCTTCTGCTCAACACAATCACTGCACACCTGCCAAATGGAAATCTTTCACACCTCACAAGAGCTGGCTATTAAAAGGAAGTTTGTGATAATGCTTTTGAGTGAAAAAAGTCATCCTCTTTGGTATAAATGTAAATCTTAGTTTTCATAGGTTGTATTTTCCTTAAGTCATGTCGGTGTTTACAGACAGAGGAGGCTGTGGCAGGATGAAGGTGTGTTTTTATGTCTAGGTGCATCAGAGGGTTGCCACCCTGCTTCACAATTAAAATTTCCTTCCTAGAACCCTTATTCATTTGAACCTATAAAATAAGTAGGTCAGGTGATACCATCACTGTCTTATAGACTGGAGAGGAAACAGGGGAAGAAGTGAATTGATATTTTAAAATTATTTTTGTTCCAAGACCACCTAATGCCAGACTTTTCTTCCTCCAGTTTTGCTTATATGCATTCTACTTACATATATAATATAGGTACATTTATTTATATACATCATATAATACATGCCTTGTGTACTATATAATATAATATATTCTACAATGGCTATATATGCATATATAATATAGGATGTATATTTCAGTTTGTATATGTATGTAAATATTCTTGAAAGAATATGAAACTATGGTTTAACTTTTTTTAGAAAAGTTCAAAGTTAATAATGGACTTGCCTATCAAAACTGTGTATCAAGTATGTAGGTAATAAAAGAAACCATACCAGATCTTTCTTTCCTAACCTTAGGCTAGCAGATATGGGAAAATTGCAAGAAAGAATTACAAACAGAAAACCCAAACCTGCAATTACTTGGAAGTGCTCAAATCTTATTTAAACAGCATGTACGTTAGTTTGGAGCCCAAACTCAATTTTTACTTTAGGAAAACATAACTTTTCCTTATATTGTCTTTTAACCTCATTTTCAGCAGAGCAGAGCTTGATCTCGGGATTCATGTAAACTGCACTGGGCTGGCAGGCATCACTGTGAGGATGTCTTTGTGCTCTGTGTTAAGTGTGAACTTGGGTAAAAAGCATCCGTTAACATCTGGACCAACCAGTCAGTGTTTCACACTGGCTTTGCACGTTACACGCAATTCAGAAGGCAATTACTGCTTTCGCTCACAAAGTATGGGTCCCTTCTAAATTTTTATCCCTGGCAATGATAACATCCCAGAAGAAGTTCCTGAGAAGAAAGTGGCAGGAAAAGGATCACACACATAGATTCTTCTGGGGTTTTTGGAAAGTGATTTGCTTATATGAATGATATCTGCCAAGATGAAAAGATATCAGCAGATTCCTTGGGCTGTCACTGACTTGGGCTGTCACTGGTTGGGGGAGGAGAACAGCAGCTGCCGTTCTGTTGACACAGAGACATCTGTGAACCATCCTGGGCAGTGAGGGGAAAGATTTCACTGTCAGCAAAAACAGTTCTCGAAGCAACCAGGCTCTGGAAAGCCAGAAGAAACTGGGAAAGAACACTGAAGTCTTGGATGGGAAGAGGTCGTACTACATACAATTAATCATCACCATGCAGAGTCTTAAGAAAGAGGAACAAACTGATTCTTTGCTGTGAATAATGGGGTCAATGCTTTTTTCTTGTTTGAACTCAGGAATCACAGAGGGTCCTATTAAAATCTCAAAAACCTGTATCATAAAAGAAGTATGATAGATCTACTCATTTTACAGAGGGGAAACGGAAAGACACTGATGCCTAGCCTAATTTACTTTTCATTATTTATTTTTGAAACAAGGTCTTACTATGTAGCATGGTGGACCTTAAACTCATTGTAGTTAGTTCTTCTGACTTAGATTGACTTCTTGTGTTAGGAATGATTTTCTTATCACTGCATTAAATGGTTAGTTCATACTGAGTATTTGTTTTTCCTTTTCAACTAAGTCTAATAGACAAATAAAAATTTTTAAATATTTAGCCATATGTGATGTTCTGATATATGTATTCATTCTGAAATGATTAAATCAAACCAATTAACATATTCAGAGGATATTGGGTTTTATCTTATGCTTTTGGATTCTCTCTTTAACACCTTTCCCCAGGTACAGTCTTCTGGTTGGAAGAGAGCTCAGAAATGCTTGGCAGACTTCCAGATATGATTCCTTGGGTTTTCTTCATCATCTGTGTATGTGTATGTGTATGTGTATGTGTATGTGTGTGTGTGTTTTGCATTGATTTGTTTCAGTATTAACATTATGTTTTTTCTGTTAAAAATTTTAGGAACTTTCCACAGATACCATCACAATAACATAAGGTTATTTATAAAAACAGCTCTTATTTTCCTGTGAGCAGTGCAACCAAAATTGTGTTGTCTTTCTTTCTTCCTTCCTTTCTTCCTTCCTTTCTTCCTTCCTTCCTTTCTTTCTTTCTTTCTTTCTTTCTTTCTTTCTTTCTTTCTTTCTTTCTTTCTTTCTTTCTTTCTTTCTTTCTTTCATCTGTCTTTCTCCCTTCCTTCCTTCCTTTTTTCTTTAAGAGAAAGCTAACTTGCACTTTGAAAAATGCTTAAACAGATCTCTCAGGTGAAGTCCTCAAAGACTATGCCTTTGCTCTGGAGATACAGATTATTCAAGCAAGAAAATGGCCAGAGTTATTTCCCATCTATGATGGCAAAAGCCATTCATCATTAAATAAAACATTTAGGCAGTAATTTAAATATTACAGGCTATGAAACTGCTTAGGCAGTGAATAGGAACTGGAATTAGAAGCTCAGTCTTGTCCTTGAGCAAATAATTAAAACCTTGCTGTTTCTCACGCTTGTCTACAAAAATGGAATGAAAATTCTGGTCATTCATCCATTGAACATGAAGCTCTGGGAACTAATGAATAATCAGGAGGCTGCTGCTAAAACGGAAGTCCTCCTGGAAGAGATAAGCTGTAAACAGCAGTGGTACTTTCCTGGGTTTCTACCATTTCCACCACAGTTCTGGCTTCAAACTTTCTATCCCTGGGCTTTGTCAACTTTTGTGCCAGAATTTTCTGCTAACCCCAACCAAAATCTCCTTTCTTGAGGCCCCATAACCCCAATAAAAATTCCTAAAGCCAAACAATGCCAAGAAAATGCAACAGAGAATAATAAGGAGAAAGGCTAAGGAATCTCTTCAGTCCTACACACAAGGCCCTTGCTAATTTGCATGAATGATTTACAGGCTCTGTAAATGGGCCATTTGTCAAAGTTTCTCCAGGCCTTTCTTTTTCTGAATAAAAGTGAAAATAGAATAAAAATAGAAGTAGCATAAGTGCCTCCTCCATTGATTCACCACTTCCCAGTACCTTCTGTATCTGAAAAAGTTCATTAAAATTTTTCCTTTACAATTTTATTCTAGGAAGAAGGCAGTCAAAGAATCAGTATTGTGGTCAGAAGAATTGATCAAAATTCTTTATTTATCACTGACCTTTTTAGACTCATGCCTTTTTAATGTGTGTGTGTGTGTGTGTGTGTGTTTAATTTTTGGTGTGTGTATATGTGAATATGACGTGTGTGTGTGTGTGTATTTGTGGGTGTGGGTGTGCACTAATATATGCCATGGTACACTTATGGAGGTCAGAGGGCAACTTTTCAGTGTCATTACTCACATTCTGCCTCATTTTGGGTAGAGTGCCTGGTTCTTGTTACTGTTTACTGACACTTTTGTGGTTGGGTCGCTGGTCTGAGATTTCAGAGAATTCTCCTGTCTCCAACCTACTACCTTTCAGTCTGCGTGTAGATTACAGAAAAGCTTCTGGCTTCTATGTAGGGTCTGAACCTAAGTCATCAGAGTTTCATGGAAAGTACTTTAATCATGGAGCTATCTCCCCAACCCCAGACTCACCCATTAGCTAACTCTCAGGGATGGGAATTACTTATCTTTAGGTGAATATTCTGTCAGTACCTTCTTACATTACAAGATAATCTAAAAAAAACCTGCAAAAAACCTAGGACGATATTTAACCCACCAGTCCCCCAATAAACACATGCTTATGCATTGGTCAGAAGCTACAAACTGGGTATTATTGACAGACAAGCTCTACTCCAGAGGATAAAAATGTAACTCTGTGAAGTAGGAACAAGATTGGAAACAAAGGGGGCTGAAAAATCCAGTGAAAATGGTCACCCAGAGAGCCCAAAGAACTGAGGGATGCGGACTTTCAGAGCTGCAGGTTCTTAGTTTCTCTCCTGAGTTCTGAGCCCCTTCCACAATAGCCTCCATAAGTAGTTGTATTCATACCGCTAATGAACAAACACTTGGTGATCCGCTGACTTGACACCATCACTCTCAGGCATGTTCATGGAAGAGACTGGAATGAAATCAGAAAGATCGGCAGAAGGCTGAGGTTGGAAATATCCAAACCTACTCACTGCTTTAAGATTCCTGTCAGGAACGGAAGGTTCAAGCAGGTAGAAACTCAGTAGGGCTGTCAGAGATTTCATAGCTTTACCAGTTGAAGTGACCAAATTGACATTTAGAAAATCCTTCTGCCAACATTCTTTCTGTGATCACGCAGAACTCTCACAGGAGAGATCACACTCAGAACCATAAGACACACCTTATAAATTTAGACAAATACAAGTCATATAGAAGTAGTTTTTCAGACACCAATAGAATTAAATTCTAAATTAATAACAGACATCTAGGAAAAATTGTGACATGCAACAAAAATAGCATTTAGAGGGCAACCTATAGCTTCAAATGCATGCATTAGAAATGAAGACGTGAAATTGATAACCCAGGTTTCTACTACATAGAACTGAAGAAAAAAAAAAGATTTAAACTGAAAGCAAGCGCAAGAAAATAATTACAGGAGTACAAACCAATGATTCAAAACAGGAAAACAATGAAGACAATTGATGAAAGCAAAAATATGTTTTGGAAAGGTTAATCAAATTCAAAAACCCTTATCCAGGTAGAAATAAAAGAGAGAAAACATAAATTGACAATATCAAAAGGGAAATGTGAGAGCCGTGGTGGGGGAGACTATCCAGAGGCATGGCACCCTTTAGTAACAACATACTAGGGCCAGGAGAACCTGGCTGAATACTAGGCTATCCATAGTCCCCTGCCACAAGGACTGATCCAGACGACCCATGGAGGAGGTTATACAGCGGAGTGGGGAGGGGAGGGCAGCGGGGAATTGGGGATAACAACTCATTGTTTGCCCACTAAATATTGTAACTCATTATGGACAATAAAATAAATAAATAAAAAATAAAAGCAAAAAAAAAAGGAAATGTGGGTTATCTATCATTCCTGATCCAGCAGTCATTCAAAGGACAATAGCAGATCACTACAAACAATTCTATAGCAACACATTTATTACTCAGATGAAATGGACCAGTGCATTGAAAGATACAAATTACCAAATCTCATGGGGGAAAAAGATAGTCTTCATTAATAGTCCTAAGGAATTTTAATAAAAAAATAAAAATCATTTGTAATAATGTAAACCAAATTTAAAATGTATAGAAAGAATTACACACCATGATGAAATTGGATTTATTCCAGGTACACAGGCTGGTTGAAAATAAAAACAAACAATGTTATCCACCATATCAACAAAAAAGGAAAAAGACCATATGGTCATAAAAGATATCACAAAAGGATTTCAAGAATTCTAGTACTCATTCATGGGAAGAAAAATTCAAAAACAAGAGAAAGATAACAAAGACTATAGGGAAATTTCTTTAGTTTGATAACACAAAAATGTTATAGCTGATATTCTTATGAGATAATGGACATTTTCCCTGAAAGCATAAGACAAGGATGTCTTATGATCTTATCATATTATCATGATTTTTCTTATATCATGTCAACTCAACATCATATTGAAAAGCTGACTTAAAAACAAGAAAAGAAACTATACAGCTTTAAAGGAAAGAAAGTGGTCCCTGTTATCCGTTGTTATGAATGTGTTGGTAGAAAAATCAGAGTTTACAACTATCTTCTGAATTAATCAGTAAATATAACAAGATTGCTATATACAAACTTAACATACAAAGTTATTTTTCCCCAAATACATGAACGTTTAGAACCTCAAATTTAGAAATACCATTTTCTGCATCATCAAAGAACCTGAAATACTTGGGTATAAATTTTGACAAAATAGCCACAGAACGCATGTAGAAAAACCACAGATCACTGATAAAAAGAATCAAAGATTTAAGTGTGTCTTTATGCTTTGAAAGCCTCAATATTCCTTCCAATTTTATTTGTAGAGTCAATGCGATCTCAAATAGAATCACAGCAAATTATTCTGTCGTTACCAATGAAATAATTCTAAAGTACATATGAAAATGTAAAATCTCTAGAATAGTCAAAGTAGCACTGAAGAAGAAATATAAAATTGGAGGCTCTATGCTATCTGATTTCAAGATTTATTATTAAGCTACAGTAATCAAACTAGCAGGTGCTGATAAAGAAAAAGACACACAGACCAATGGAAAATAATAAAAGTCCCAGCCAGGCTCAAATATAGTCAAGAGATTTTTTTTTTGACGGGTGCAAAGGCAATTCAACTCAGCAAATGATACTGGAGCAATTGGATAGAAACCTGTACTTTCTGTTAAAAAAATACGAACTATGAAACTTCTACAAGACAAAAACTGAAAAATTCTATATGACTGAATTTGGCATCGACTTTTTTGGATACACCCAAATGACAATTCATGAAAGACTTTTTTTTATAATGGACTATATTGGAATTTAAAAATTCTGCTTTGAAAAAGATGCTATAAAGACAATGAAAATACAAGCCATAAACTGGGGGAAACTTGCAAAACAGCTATATGATAAAGAATTCATGTCTAACATACAAGAACATTTACACACCACAACTAAACAAGGAACCTAATTAGAGAATAAGCAAAAGACCTGAGAAGACACCTCGTTAAAGAAGTTATATATATGACAAACCCGTGTATGAAAAATGTAAACTATCATTTGTCATTTGGGAACTACTAATTAAAACAACAATATCCCTATCAGAAAGACTAAAATCCTCAATCTGAAAAATGAAAATGCCATTGTTGGTAAGGACGTGGAGAAACAGAAGCTCTTCTTCATTACCGGTTTAAGTCTACAGTGATATAGCTGCTTTAGAAGACAGCTTTCTAGTATTTGTTTTTCTGGGAATCAAAACCTGGGCATGACACATACTTGATAAGTATTCTGTCATTTAGCTACACCCTCAGCCACAATTTTTCAGCTTCTTACAAAGCTAAGTACAGTCTTAGTTTACAATCCAGCAATTATGCGCACATGTATTTACCTAACTCATTTCAAAACTTCCATCACTGTAGAAGCCTGCCGTGGACGGTCATAGCAGGGTTATTGATAATTACTCCAAATGGGAAACAACCAACATGCTTTTCAGTAGCACTTAATAAATGAATAATGGAATCATAAGACAATACAATGCTATTTCATTATAGAAAGTATGAGTTACCAAGCTGTGCAAATATATGTATGAAACTTGAGTACATAGTGTGAAGTGAAAAGAGATCGTCTGGAAAGGTTACATATTATACGATTCTGTACATAATTATTACTAAAAAGATGAGATTGTCAAGATAGTAACCATGTATGTATACGCTAGGGCTTGGGATAGGGCGGTTGAGTAAGTGAAGCCTAGAGGAATTTTGAAGGCACTGACCCTATTCTGTATGATGCTGCAATGATGGATAAATGACACTGACCCAAAGGGCTTTATAGAACAGAGACTGAACCTCAATTCATGTAAACCACAGGAAAATCATTTTTATGAATGTGTATGTATGTGCACCTGTGTGTGCATGCATGTGCATATGCAAACAGAGGTCACAGGAAACTCACAGCTGTCATCCTCAGAAATGCCATTCACCTCTTTCTCCCATTGGCCGGTGCTCACCATCTAGGTTAGACTGGCTGGCCATTGAGCCCTTGGGATCTGTCTTGGCCTCCCCAGTACTGGGATTACAGGTGTGCACCACCATGCCTTAAATTTTCACATTAATACTGTGACTTAAGCCGGGCGTGGTGGCGCACTCCTTTAATCCCAGCACTCAGGAGGCAGAGATTGGAGGATTGCCATGAGTTTGAGGCCACCCTGAGACTACACTACACAGTGAATTCCAGGTCAGCCTGGGCTAGAGTGAGACCCTACCTCGACAAAAGAAAAAAAAATTTTAAAAATACTGTGACTTGAACTAATGTCTTCATACTTGTGAGGGAAGCACTTCACTAACTGAGCTATCTCACTGGCCCCCCCGGGAGTGGGGGGGAGATCATTTAGAGGGCTAGGGGATCTCAGGATTAAATTCAGAATGTGCATAATTAACATTACTCAACTATAAGCCTTTAAAAGAATATTATAAAAGATGATGAAGAAAAATGCTCACCTATGTAACCCTGGCAATGGATGGAACATAAAAGAATAGAGGCGAGAAGAACCTTGCAGAGGATTATTGTGGGGACAGGTATGGGTTAACATTCGGAACCACCTTCCATACACTGAAGAAAATGGACGGCATGCTGTGACAACCAGGTAGAGTGGGGAGTAACATTGACAGCATGAGTATGAACATATGTTTAACATAGTGGTGATGTAGAAGGTTATATATGTCAACATACACATAGCTATATCCTTGCTTTATCAGTAGAGGAACCTTATATACAGTGATAATCTAGTTTTAAAACCCAGCACAGCAATGAGAATACTAGTTGCTCAAGTCTTGGTCCTAATTCCTTCCTCCAATCAATGGAACCAATACTCATTAGCTACATGGCTGACTCAAAGTACAATATTAAGTACCGTGCACTAATTGATTGTGCCACTGGAGCTCCTGACTCTAGTCCTATAACAGGAAGTATACATGATTGTTTTGAGCAAGACTGGACTCAATGCAGAACAAAAGAAACTATCGAAATCCCACAGTGATTTGTGTATATGAATATTTGTCTATGTATATGTGAATGTGTATATGTATATGTGTATGTGTATGTATATGTATATGTATGTGTATATGGATATGAATATGGATGTGTATGTGTATGTGTATATTTATATGTATATGTATATATGTATATGTATGTGTATGTGTATGTATATGTGTATGTGTATGTGTATGTTTATATGTATATGTATATGCATGTATGCATGTATGTATGTATGTATGCACATCCCGAAAGAGTGCTCTCCATGGCCAAAGCTTTTAAGCACTACAATAATCAAAATAATACTGGATTATGATCCAAAGTTTAGAATAAATATCATGAGTTCATGCTGGTATAAATAAGTAATTCAACAAATAAATAACTGAGAGACAGGAGATAATTCTCCCATTCAGAAAAGAAACTACAAATAACATTCATAGATATTCCACCCTCAAGTGGGCAAACCATAACCCCCCACTCCTGAAGTGTGGACTACACATTTCTTTCAAAGGAGCACACTGTGGAAATAGGAAAAACGAATAACCTTACAGGGGAGAAAAATGACGAATGCAGGGTGACCAGGCCAACTTTAACAGTGGTAATAATGCTGGTAGTATTCACCAACATGATTGCAGTAGAGTTATGGTGGCATTTTACCTTTGTGTTCTTTCTCCCCGGCTCCAAATACCCACAATCCTAGTCTAATCATGAGAAAAATATTAGATCTCAACTGAGGTCTTTCTAAAAATATTTGACCAATTCTCCTTAAAACTGTCACAGTTCATAAAATCTGAATAAAGTCTGTAAATGGCCTAGCCGAAAGGAACCTAAGGAGAAGTGACGGCTGTGTGTAATGTGACATCCTGGTTGGGACTCTAGGCAGAAAAAAAGGATATTAGGTAAAAACCAAGGAAAATTTTTCTAGAATGTGGGATTTTAGACAATAATGTTTTAATTTTGGTTCATTCATTTTGACAAATGGGTTATGTGAGACTTTTTACTAGTTTTGCATTTGTAAACCTAAAACTTTTATAAAGGAAAAATAAATAAGTTTTTTTTTTAAAAAAAAAGCTGGTCTTGGTGCCATAGGCTATAACCCTGGCTACTTGGGAGAGAGAGGCAGGATGATTGCCTTAAGTTAAGGCCTGTTGGGCTACGGAATGAGTTCAAAGCCAGCCTTAAAATACTAGGAATTCATAAAGGAACTGTATCTCAGGGGCAGGAGAGATCTGGGTCTGATGATCCCTAGCATGAGCGAAAACCAAAAATGTTTATGGAAAGCAAAAGCAAAATGTACACTTGGCCAGTATTCCCCAAACCTTGAGGGCTAGTTCCTGGAGAGGCATTCGGATAGGACGTGTGTGTGTGTGTGTGTGTGTGTGTGTGTGTGTGTGTGTGTGTGTGTGTGTGTGTGTGTGTGTGTGTTCCATCAGACAGTCCTGTGTACTGATTTGTATATGAATCTGATAAATGGCATCACAGGGGTAATAGAAGGTGTTCCAAGAATGCAAGAATGCAGAGCATGAGAAGACCGGACTATCCAGAAAGAATTTATCTAGGAGCTTATACACAAAGAGTGAGCATGGAATTCCTATAGCAAGAGGTGGAGAAGAAAGAGAGGAAGGAATAGCATTAATGCACCTTCCAGTATGAACTCCAGGTTGGAAATGAAGCTAGGAAAAAACAAATGCCCATTTGACCTTTGAGGCCACAGGGAGCCGGCTATGATTTCTCAGTAAGGAAGCCACAGAATTAGATAAGTGAATTAAGTAGCTTTTTGTCTGCACACACTGTCTCGCCTTCCTTTTCTCCCAGTCTATTCTAGAAGGCTCTGCCCAGCCACCCCAGGAAGGATGTCATCTACCTCCATGTCCTCATGCCTAATACCCACACTTCTAGCTTTATCTCCACTTTCCCAGCTGTACTGATCGCTCTTCCCTGAAACAGTGTTTGCTATCATCTTCTGCAATGTCACTCCATCCTGATTTTCTTCTGTCACTGGCTACTCTTTGCTGCTTCTTCATTGGATGGAAGTCTTTGGATCTTCTCCCTACTCCTTCTTCTGTATATATATATATATATATATATATATATATAGTCTCCCTACTCCTTCTGTATATATATATATATATATATATATATAGTCTAGTAAGCCTCATTCATTTGCATGGCATGTTTAGTTTCTATCTGTTTGATTTTTCTTCAACAATTTATATCTTCAGACAAGAATTCTTTTTCTGAGTTCTGCTCTGTATATAGAATTGCCTAAGTGACACCTTTTTTGGGGGGAGGATGCCCAAGAATTAAGCAAGGGCCATCTCAACTTTAACACATTTAATATTGGATGCTCAGGCTTCCTTTTTTGCTCTCAAGTCACCATGCAAAGCTCCACATATTCATAACTGGCCCTTCCATCTTCTTAGTTCTATACAGAAACCTGCAGGTTTCTTTAGTTCTGCCCTTTGACTCACTTGCCTTCTGTAGGGATTGATCCTGACTGCCAACCTGAAGATATTAAGAATCACCTGGGACACCCCTCTAGATGCCTATAAGGCTATTTACAGATAGGCTTAACTGAGGAAAGAGCCACCCTGAATGTGGATAGTACTATTCAATGGGCTGGGATACTAGACTGAAAGGTACTAGACTAGCATTCATCTCTTTCTGCTTCTGGATTACAGATCTAATGTGACCAGTCACCTCGTCTTCCTGCCAACATAGTTTCCCTATCATGAGGGACTGTACCCTCAAGCTGTGAGCCAAAATAAACCTTTCCTTTTTGAAGTTGCCATTGTCTGGGATTTTGTCATAACAATGACTAAATTAACAAATATAGCATCCATTCCAGGACCGTGGCCTTTAACTTCTTCACTTGTGTTTGTCTGTGAGGGAACTAAGCCTCTTTCGTCTACTAAGGCATGCCAATACAAAGTCTGGCACAATTAACCACTGTAGTATTTACAAGTTAAACTGGTC
The DNA here is from genome assembly GCA_004024765.1 of Zapus hudsonius. Classification (NCBI taxonomy): domain Eukaryota; kingdom Metazoa; phylum Chordata; class Mammalia; order Rodentia; family Dipodidae; genus Zapus; species Zapus hudsonius. Next base: position 78,761 of record PVHP010001441.1, on the reverse strand, counting down.
AAGGTATTGGCAGTCTCAGATGTGTAGATAAGTTAGAAAGCTGATGTAATTAATGTCCAAGCATCATTCCCTGAGTTACACTATATGAGAAAAAAATGTAGGTAGTGTAAGAGATTTTAGCCCATGTGGCTGGGGAGATGGGCAGTGGGTAAAAGCGCTTATTGCACAACATGAGGACCTGAGCTTGATCCTCAGCACTGACTGGGAAAAGAGTTGGAAAAGATGGTCCAGGAAAGGACCCTGAACAATAGTCTATTGGGTATCAGCACCATAAACATCAAGGGTTTTCTTTTTTAAAGTTGTTATTATCACATCAAATCATGGTTTTGTCTTAAGTGTTGTATATAAGATTTACTTGTTCTTATGAAAAGAGAGAAGGCTTTGGGGTCAATTAAACATTTGGTGTAACACACAGCTGTGTGTGTTTGTGTGTGTGTGTGTGTGTGTGTGTGTGTGTGTGTGTGTGCGTGCGTGTGTGTGTGTCTCCTTGGCCTGCTAATTATCCTCTCTGGATGGTCTGTAAAATGGGGACAACAACTCCTTGTCACCGTGAGAACTGAAAGGAGGATTGCACTTGGCCTGGCCTGAACGTGGCATCTTCCATGTAGATTTACACAGGATACCAAAGCCCATCCCCTCATCCCTTCCAGTATAAGGCTGTACCCCTACCCCCTCACTTTTCTTGAACTTCACCTTCCAACACTGTTGATTATATTACTATCTAGCTTCAGAGGATGGTGTGAAAATAAATGAGATAATGCTATCTGCTCCTAATTACCTACTTTGTGGTTTATTTATCACAAATTCTTATTCTCAGTCAACCTCACTCTGACCTCAGGAGACATCTGGGTAGTTTCATTGTATGGTCCGTTGGTCTATGCTATGGAAAAAGAGCTTACATTGAACATCAGTCTAATGAACGAAATTCGTAAAGAAACATACCATGTACATTTCAAACTCAGCATCAGTGCCTTTGGAAGATATTTGTGGTTTTGGATTAAGCCTGCAATTTCTTCATTTACATTAACCAGGCTGATTGGATTGGGCTACTTGCCACAGTTCTGAAAAGACTTTGAAGCTCTCCTTGGAGAGAAGACAGTCCATAAACATTTGGCATTAACTTACACAAGATGTGTTAAGAATGAGGGGGTAAGTATGTGGGTAAGAAATCTCTTCACTTTTCTATGTGCTAAAACTTTTCTTTAAAAAAATCTCACCTTGAAAAAACATACACAGGCTGGGGAGGTGGTTTAGTACTTAGGTGAGCTTCCTGCACAAGCACGAGGGCCTGAGGGGACCAAAGACTGCTGGATCCCATGTCAACAGCTTGGTGAGGCCAGCTATGTGAGTAAGCCCAGACCAGCAAAGCGGAGCAGAGACCAGGGGACACTGGGCTCATGGGGTGTGGGGGCAAAAGAATAGCAAGCTTCGGTTTCAGTCAGAGACTCGGGCTCAAATAAGAAGGGGTGGAAGATCACTGGAGAGGGACACCCAACATTTGGTTTGAGCAACCTCAGGCTAGCAACATCACCCACTCTGCAGGTGAGTACACAGGGTGCTGCAAAGGCACATACATGTACACACATAAACACACCACTTTACACAGCATACATACACCAAGCATAAAAAATTAAAAATTAAAAAAACCGATAAAAATAGGCATACACACAGATACATATACCTTACTGTATATGTATAAGACTCAAAGAATTCAGATATTGTTAGTCAATACAAATGACGTTGAGAAATTTAATATGGTGCCCTATAGTAATCTCTAGATATTTTGAGAAGGCTATTTTTAATAACTGACACATTTCATATTTTATTGGTTTTAGAGATGGGCTGATTATTACTACAATTATTAATATTATTATTATTATATTTTCTCTCCTTCAATTCCAGCAATAGATTGCATGGTCTCAGATTTTTATTCAAGTATTTCCAGTTTTAAAATAAGGCCCTGGGGCAGGGAGACACCATAGAGAGACGATGATCAGGAACCTTAGGGAGAAGAAGTTCTTAACACAGAATGAGTCCTTGACTTTGAGTCCTGGGTTGCCTAGTCAAAGGACATATCATCCATGTTTTAGTGACTTCGTGGCCCATGCACATATCATGAAGCCACACTCTCTCTTCATTGTTCTATGACTAGAACAGATGCTGTTGGTCTCTGTCAAGAGGTTGAAGTCCTATCTGATTTGCAAAGGAACCTGGGTTATTTCCTGACTTTTGGAAACAATTCCTGTGGGAGATTCCTATGGGGAACTGCTACTTGTCCTTATGGGATCTTAAAAGAACCCCTAAGGAAATTCAAATCTGTACATAATTCTAGAATTCCTGTGCTAAATCTTTTATGTAAGCTCAAGCTCTTGTTCACTCAGTAAATATTTATTCAAGCCTACCATGTGCCACACACTCTCAGAGTATCCCTTAAGCAGATGGCCTAGGTAGAGGTCAGGCTTTGTGTGTTCGGTTGGAGATCCTCGAGGCCCCTCTGTGAGGCAGGTGCCTTGGTGGGATGAATTGCTCTCTCACACTCTGTGGGTAGGACAAATCCTGGGCATAGGAACACTGAACTGGTGACTATATTCTCAGGCTTCTTTTCAACACCTTCCTTTAGGTTTTATTAAATCAACCCTTCAGACCAAGGGCCTTCCTAGGAAGCTGGCACACACCAGCTGACAACATCAGTCTGCTGTGGAGAAAGACAGAAAGCCTCTGAAACCCCTGTTCCAGAAATGCCTTTGTTACCCTTTGTAACCCCGAGGAGGTAAACACCAGGGAATCTGGGATCAGGTTCAAGTTTCTCAGAGTACTCATTACAGCATCGGAAGTCAACACTGGAGCCATTTGTTGTAGAAACATGCTAACATACTTGAAATTTGCAATTGGGAACTTAACTCAGTTCAGGATAGAAGAACATTCTTTTCTTTGTTCTACAGCCTTTGGGAAAAGGAAAATGACTCTTCTGGTATATATACCACCACTGACCATTTCCAGCACTTTCTGAGTGTTTTAGAACTTTCTAAAACACTCATTCAGCCTCAGATGAGCCTAATGTTTAAGCACATGAATACCAAGGCTGGTATAATTAGAAAATTGGAATTCGATATGCTGATGTCTATTGTCTTAACACATTTATTAAAAGCTGGGGGGAGTCAATTCATTGACACATGTGTATACTGTAATGAAAAAATAGTTTTGCAATGTATTTGTGTTTTGCATCTAGGCAACGAAAAATGACTAAGATGCAGTAAGTATGTCACTGTGTGCTTTCTGGCCAAATTATGAGAATTATACATCTCTTGTTTCCTTCATGTGAACACTCTCTATGTAAAGAAATAATCAATGAAAGAATGAAAGCCCTTCAAGCTTAGAGGGCTTGTCTTTTGACTGACTTCTCTCCTGGAGTCCTTTTTTTTCTTCCCTCGGTCTTTCCCACAGGGTGGAAGGAGTAGGAAGTTCGCAAAAAGAAAAGAAGGGAATGAATTACAAGCTATTAAATTTTTCACCAAATATGCTTTGAGGACATAAAGAAGAATAATACAGAATGAGGAGTCAATCTTCGCTTCATTGTGAGTTGACATGTTATATGAACTATGCTTCATTTTTTAAAGCTCTCAGTAAATACACTGGCCTTGAAGAAAAGACTATTGCTGTAAAATAGCTATGATTACATTGCAACTCAAATTCCAACAATCCGCTATAAATACTGTTTGTGTTATTACTGTAATTCTACAATATCCTCCTGTTTTTTTTTTAATCCACGACATTTAATAGCCCACAATTTATATTGCCCTTTGGAGATCTTTTTAGAGCTTAGGCTAAACAATTGCTTTTATGTATCCAAGTGGGGGGACTTCCATTACTGAACAGCACCCAGGCATTTTCAAGAAAGGAGTCTTACACAACTTCTCAACAGAAATTGCTGTATCTTGGTGCACAGTTGGCTATAGTTCAATAACATTTCTACACTGATGTCAAGACAGACAAGAAGGAAACACGGAAAAGGACCAAAGAAAAGGTGGTGGGAGAAAGAGAGGATGTGGTCACAGGTTACAGTTTGGTCCTGCTTGGATTTCAGAAAATGCAGGTGTAGGTGAAGAATGTGATTACTTCCAAAGACAAGCCGGCTGCTTGGCATGCAGAGGGTCTTTGTTAAAACATGGGCCTGGTTCAGTGCAGGGATTGACCTTGGCAAGGACTGAAAGTCACAGACTCAGCTCACCAGGCCTATTGTGACCAGCCATGCCTACCTATTTCTGATACTTCTGGGGATGCTGGCTGGAGATAGAGGTGAATTTCAAAATGTCCTACCCATAAGAAAGCCTTGCGCTTTGGATCCCGAAGCCTGGGTTGGCTACAAAATTGATAGAATAATTTCTTTAAATAACTTCTCACAAGGAGCGTAGATGTTGAAGCCTGAATGACTTAAGATGATTAATGATTTAAATATCCCATCTCTAACTTGCCCTCCATATTTATGAATGCTACATCTCCAAATTCAACCAAAATGGATCAAGAACTAGCTTAAAATACTGGATCTGCAGTAAACAGATGCAGACTTTATATCTTGTCATTATTTTCTAAACAATAGAATGAGTATAGCCACTAGTTACAAAGCCTTGACCCTGTATTTGGGATGTGAGTCCAGAGATGGTGTCAAGTGCACGAAGGATGTTGTGTGGGCTATGTGAATGCTATGGCATTTTATAGGAGGAACTTGGGTTTCTGGTATGCATGGTAGGTTCTGATTCTAACACCACTGATATCAAGGAATGACTGTATGTACCTTGTTTGCAAATTGGTTAGATAAATTAAGATCTCAAATTTATACATTCAGAGGAAGTATTTTTAGAAAGAAACTCCCTTGTAAGTCTAGACACCTAGGTCTTAAAAATAAGTCCCAGAGAGGAGGTGGTATATTCAACCCAGGCCTATGACTACTTAATAGTTAGGCTGGGACAGGGGCATAGATTTTCTGATGGCTGGATTTGGGGTGGTATTTTAACAACAACAAAAATTCCTCAATTCTGTTTTAAGTAAGTATAATTATGGAAGCTTTAGTAGATGATATCATTCTTGGTTGGACAGCTTGTTCAAGCATTCATCAAATGGAATGAAAAGTGGGGCTTGTGAGATGGTTCAGTGGGCAAAAGTGCTTGCTGCACCAAGCCTGAACCCCTCCCTGAGCTACAATTTCTCTTCCTTCACCAACACTTGCTATTTTCTGCATTATTTTTATAGTGGGCATCCTAGTGTGCGTGTGAGGGTATTTCACAGTGGCTTTAATTCTGCATTACTCTATTTCAAATTAGCCTTATTTCTGAAAGAAGGCATTCTATTCCTGAGAGGTATCTATATAAGTATAAAGTAAGATTTCCAACTCATACCCTGTCCACTCATGATGGACATCTGTGTATTCATCATTTTACCTTTGTAATGAAACAGAAACATACATGCATTTTGTTTTACCGTATTTGATGCATCCAGGAAAATGAAGCCAAAGACAGACAGACAGACAGACACACACACACACACACACACACACACACACACACACACACAGAGTTTTATTTAGTAGTGTTTTAAGAAATAACTATAAGGTACGATAATGACCCAACTTCACAGGGACATGCTAGGAATATGGATGCTGTCCATGTCTAGAGGCGGAACTAACTCATTCTTGGAATCTTGGGGTCAAGGATATGATAAATTACTAAAGTCAAAAGTATATAAAACCCCTGTCACCCTGCCCAAATGTTTACATGTTGAAAGCATGGTGTCTAGTTGGGGGCCTCACTGAGACCATGAGAGATCTGACTTCATCAAGGGGTTAATCCACTGGTGAGTTTATGCTGAATGGGCTGCTAGGAGGTGGGGCCTGATTGGAGGAAGTGAGTTCCAAGGGCATGGATTTGAAGGGCTATCTTATTTCTGGCTTCTTCCTGTCTCTCTCTGTGTGCCTCCTGTCCATAGTCTTGTGATAAACACTTTCCTTTGTCAAATGCTCTTGCCACTAAGCCCTGCTTGGACCATGGAGCCAGATGACCATGGACTAAAGTTTTTGAACACATGAACCCAAATAAACCTTTCCTTCTCTAAGCTGATTTTCTCAAGTATTTTGTCATAGAGAAAAAACAAACAAATAAACAACAAAAACAAAATAGAAGCACCCTGTTTAGCTATGTTTGAAAAAAACCACATTTTTATGCTACAATCTTTTTATAGTTGTTTATATTTATGCTGCCAAAATATTAGGCTTGAGGGATACATGAGTAAGAGCTTAGAGTGCCAGTAAAGAAATAATTCTTATATGTAATGAAATGAATAAAGAAGGGCAAAAACTCCTAAGTCACTCATTATTTAAATGTTTGGCTTTTGCATACTCTTAGGTATCTTATATTTATGGGAATATAAAACCATTTGAAAAATGCAAAAGCCTTTTGGTGGCCTCATAGCTTCAGAAAGGGCTTTAAATGCGTTATGTACTCAGAGCTACAGATCTGAGATATGCGCTCATCTAATTTTATAATTTTACAGATAAGGAAACAGGGGTGGAGAGATTAAGTATTTTCTTCTTAAAGTCCTTTTGCCAGGTGGGTTAATGGACGGGTTCTCGGCTTTCTCTGCTGTTAGGTTACCTGGTAGAAAAGTATACCAACACTCTAGGAGTCAAAGATCATCCAGAAAAAAGAGAGAGGCAGGAGCTGGGGTTATAGGTCTAGTGATAGAGCACTGGTCTAATGCATGTGAAACCCTGGTTTTGGTTTTAATCAGCAGTGCCATAAAAAAAATCTATTACTAGGTAATTTAGACCATGTGCAAATATTAACATTAGCATTATAAGAGTCTACTTCAGGGCTGTGTAGATGGCTCAGTGGGTAAAGTCCTTGTCATGCAAGTGTGAAGACCTGCATTAAAATCCCTGAGCCCATAGAAAAGCTGGGTATGGTGGTGTGTGCCGGGAATCCAGATGCTTGGGAGACAGAGACAGTTGGATCCCTGGAGCAAGCTGTCTAGACTAGCCAATTTGGTAAGCTCTGGGTTCAGTGAAAGACCTCCTCTCTGAAAACAAGGAGGAAAGAAAGCAATTGAGGAACACACTTGACATCACCCTCTGGCTTCCCTCTACATGTGTACACAAGTGTACACACACCCGCACACACGTGTGCCCACACACATATGAACACGAATACACATAGGCATCCACCCACACCCCACCCGTACACAAAGACAAAACAGAACAACAAAACCACATTGGTTTCTTCCCTCAACTCATACCGAAGAATCCCAGGGGAGTTGAGCAAGTGATGCTTCTCGATGTTTCCATCTCCAAGGAAACACCCATTTTCAATTGTGAAACAGTTAGCCGGTGTCCAAGTATCTTTGGAAAATAGTAAGATGCTTGTGTGGATTAAAATTACAAACGTTTATTAAAACAGCATGTCCAAAAAGCAGAGGACAAGCAATGAGAAACAGAAAGGTCACTGCCTCACCAGTGATTTCTGTTAGGTGGCCTCATTCCATGTCTATTCCCCGGCTTCCTTCCTAAACAAAAAGGTGTGAGTGACTGCAAGAAATGTGACTTTTCATGAGAGTTAAAACAGTCTGCTTACAAGTCATTGTTCTCCACATGTTCCTGTGTGCTTTGGCAGCTTGAACATGCTGGCATGTATCTCAGCCGACCTCCTTTTGGCTGAGGTTTGAGCCCAGTCTTTTCAGCTCCAAAGACTAAATCTTTCTGACATTGCTTAAGACAGGAGTGACTTTAAGTGGGTTTACACTTTGCATTCTTATTAAAGTGAGGGCTCAACATTAAGAGTGTTAACACTCCAGTTAGATCCTGTGCATATTATTATCTGAGAGCCTGTGGGAGGCTGAGGAAATGGGATATGTGACATGTGCATTGGAGTTTGGTGTGATGGGGATTTCAAATATCCCAGAGTGTTTTCCCATGAATTTTGGTTGATGATTTCTTGTTACAGATATGCATTTGAATTTGAGAAACTTGGTGGCTAAAATTGAGAGGCACGAACTACTATGAGATGGGACAAATGGAAAATTCAAAGAAATTCTGTTTGTTAGCCAAATAAATGAATAAAGAAACAAGCAAACAAATAAATATTTAAATGCTATTAACAACATTCTTGAATGTTGTTGGCTCACACATATAGCAGTTCATAACTGGATGAAAATACAAAAAAGGGTTTTCATTAGGTTCTTATATTTTAATAAAATAGGCCTTTCACTTTTAAAATTTAATAACTTGGATAGTAATAATTTGTATAGTGGGAACAAATTCCAAATGAAATTAGAAGGAAAAATGAACTTTTATGCCTTGAGTGTGCTTCAATTCTATTAGTCATATAGATAGATGGATATATTGTCTTAGTTTGTATTTGTGTGCATGCATCTTTGTACGTGTATAAGTGCATACTTGTTTGTGTGGGTGCACGTACACTTGTGTGTATGTGTCTGTGGAGGCCAGAGATTGATTTCAGGTGTCTGTCTTAATTTCTCTACATATTATTTTTTATTAACATAGCTATTGTCAATAATTGGATACATTGCATGAGCAAGTCTTGTGATGATACCCCATTTACCTCCTCCATGTCTCCAACTGTCTGGGGGACCCCCTCAGTAGGATTGCTGAGCTTATTTTTTGAGACAAGGTCTCTCATTGAACTTACAGCTCTCCAATTTGGGTAGTTAGCCCTGGTGATCCTCCCGTCTCCACTCCCCTGTGCTGGGATTATAGATTCATGCTTTTATGCAAGTGCTGGCTTTCATGTGGATCTGGACCCCGGTTCTCATGGCTGTGGAACAAGTACTTACAGCTTACAGATTGAGAGATCTCCATAACCCCAGAGACACTGCTTTTGCTTAGTATGGTTACTATATATTTGTTGAAGGACCTTAAATAAACATGTCTTAATTTTGCATCTTTGTATAAGCACTATGCTTTGTTTTTTTCTTGACTATGAAATAAGCATAGTTCCTACTTTATAGGGATGTAATAAGATGATTGTTGTAAAAATTCAGAACTGGGCTTAGCATGTAATGATTATTCAGATGGCAGGTAAATAGTATTTCATGAAGAATTTACTATTCATACTATTATATCTACTGTATTTACCTTAGTTTTGAAGACAAGTGAGATAATTTTGCTGTTTTTTGCAGATATTTAACATAACTCAGCCACTTCATTTTCTTACAGGTAGGAAATACATTAAACACACTCACACAGTTCAGACAGCAAAGGTATTACATTGTTTCTCTTGCCTACAGTTTAAAAAGCATTATGTATGGAGCAGAGGTAATCTCTGTCATAGCCTGAGATGAATCACAACTCCTCCTTTCTATAACTAGTCCCCTTTCCATCCCTACCAGTGCTCGGGTCTTTCCTCCTTCTCAATCTCCCTGCCACCCTGTCACACTGTGCAGGGAATGTCTGTAGATGGAGTTGAGGCACCGTTAACATGCTTTAGATACTGTTGAAAGAGCACATGTAATATTCAATAGAAGATACTGGCCTCACACACATGCACAAGCATGCATACACACAATTTATTTGATTTTTTGTAGTCCAGGATCTCTTGTATGTATGCGAGGCAAATGTCTCTCAATTAGCCACACCTCCAGGCACTTATATATATAATTTTTTCTGATTGTGATTTTTTTATATCAAGGAAATTAAAAATGTAAGGAATGAAAAAAGAAGGTAATGGGTGGAGATATGATGACACATAATATGCACATGTATAAAAATTTTCAACAAAACCTTTTTTAAAATTACTCATGCTATTTTAAGGGTCATTTTGTTCAAGTACAAGAAAAATATTTTATTCTCAAGAACCCATATACACCTAGGCAATTAGTAAAGTCAATTGCAGGGTGTGGTGAGAAGGCCTACAATTCTGGCTCTTGGAAGGCTGAGGTAGGAGGATTACAAATTCAGGACCAGCCTGGCTTTATTTATAGTGAGACTCTGTCTCAAAACAAAACAACCCCTCTGCCTAAAATTCAACAATAATTTTTTTTTTTAATTCTGTTTTGGATTTATCTGCATTTAGCATCGCTTTACAAGTTAATTTTTTTAAAAAGTAAATTCTTTGGAATGCATCAATCCTGGGCCAGCTGTTAGGACAGGTAGTCACTTTCCAATCAAGATGAAAAGGGAAAAAATTCTCTAATGAGAAAGTAATCCAATTTCCTTTAGTCTTTGGTACTAGACTTCTATTATGTAAAAATATAGCCTTGTATTCTCTCATATGCAGAGAGAATAAGCAAATAACTTACCTTCGAGCAAAACAGTAAAATCAGGTCTATATATAAGGACAGATAGTTAATTGCTTAAGCAGACATCTTTTCCCCTGAGGTTCTTCAATTGAAGTTTGAACTTTTCCTCACTGGATGAATATAATTAATCTGTGGAATTTAATCCAATGGGGTTTTGAGGACATTTTATTTTGAGTAAAAATAATATCAGGCCTAAACTAGTGAAACAGCTTTGACTATGGACTTAAAGTACCTGATTGCATTGTCATCCATTCTCTCTTCTTTTTCTAACTCTTTCCTTCATGAAGTGAGATCCCTTCTTTCACATCAAGTGTACCCCTGAGGCAGGTAAGAGGCAAAGACTCAAACATCCACATTTGTACAGAGGGAAGGACAGCGGTATTATACATATCACCATTTTGTCAAGCAAGTACACTGGAGTTTGCATCCCTGCATGTTCCCTAATTGGCAACTGCCCTTTGGTGCTGTGCTGGGGTGTCATTGTGATGAAATCTGGCCCCTTGGTCAGAATGTTGGCTACATTATAGCTCAGGAAGAAATAAGCTCTTGGATAAGCAGCTATAATGCAGTGTGGTGCCTGCCAGGAAGCCATAAATAGGAGGTTAGTTGTGAGAGAACAGAAAGCGAAGTAGTGATTCCATTGTTAGCAGACTTTCACTTTATTCTGTGAGCAACAGGAAGCCCGGATGCTCGGGAGCAGGGCATGAATGAGACCATACTTGTGTCTGCTGAAGATCATCCCAGCAGCAACTTCAGGAAGCACTGGGGCTGAAAACGAAGGTGGCAGTGGGTCCATCAGAGTGTTTGAAAGGGACAATTAATGCAGGAGCAGGAAGCCAGAAGGACCTTAACTCACAGGTGTTTCCAAGGAGAAAGTGAAAGAACATGATGACAAGTAAATCCATGTGGTGAGGGACAGGTGGTGAGGCAGTAGGTAAACCAGGGGCGAGTGGCATCTTTCCAGCCTTGGTCCTTGGTGTAGCTTCCCTTTCCTGCCAATCATCAGTGGTCTGTTTCCTTCCCCTACACACATGCATCACTTTCTACATGTGCATTTGAGAGCTCCTCTCCACAACTGACCTCCATACACATGAATCACTCCCCTAGTCCTTGAGCCAGACAGTCTTCTCTCTGGCAGCTGGTGATGTCCTATTAGGTGCACAACAGACCCCTAAAGCCCTAAATGTCTGAAATCAACTGTGAAGCTGCTTGTGTGCTGGGATTTCAATTTTGTAAATGACTCCAATCATACCAGAACCCTAGAATTGATACTTGACCTTTCTTTGATCTCAGCCTCAGTTCCAGTATCTCTTACCCCATATCTTTAGATGTTAATTCACAAATATTATTTGACTCTGTCCACTTATCTATAGCTGTACTATTATTCTGAAAAATGATGTCACTTCTGCCTTTGGCTTGGACATCTATAATGGTCTCCCAAATGTTCTTCACACATTCACCCTGGTCTCCTCAAAAGTGTCCTATGGCCAGAATGGACTTCTGAAATGAAAATCTCTCTGTGACATTACGTTTAAAGACACAAGTAGTTTCCATTGTTCTAGGGCTGGGAATGCCTCAATGTGGCCTTCAATGTGTCTTATGACTCTGTTAGCTTTGCTACTTCTGTATCGTATTCCTAAGTATCAATTCCTCTTGAGCTCCTTTTAAACTTCCTAACTAGATCAGAAACTTGTGTATAGCTCTCACAGCACTATGTACCTTTCTATCTTGCCCTGAAAACAGATATGATTCTGTATTTATTTTGTATTCTATCATTAACATTTTTCTCTCTGACTAGTTAACTCTATGAGGCTGGGACTGTGTCTATTAATTGTACCACTGAATTCTCCTCTAGATCAAAGCCTGGTATTCTAGATGCTCAACAAATATTTGAATAAAAATGACTAAATGAATAAGTCTGGTTTCTAATGTGGAAAAACAGAAATAAAGAAAGCCATTGGTCAAAGTGGAGAAGAGTGTAAGGCATTCAGAATTCTATGCTGAACAAGTTGTAGGCATGTAGACTTGTTTTAGATCGTCATAGAATCTCTAGATAATTAGTGGGGGATATTAAAAACTTATAAGAGAAATGTTGGAACTGGGAGTTATCAGGTATCTACACTTGAAAGCTTGCACTGTGAAGAAGGAAGTGGGTACAGAGAAGGGTAGAAATCTTACATGCTTGTAGGAACAAGATAGAAAAGGTTCAATAAAGCATACTGTGATGTGGTGAGGTATGAACTGGCAGGTGCATAGTGTGCTTGGAGGTATGAAAAATCAGAAGAAAAGCAAACATCCTGTCATCAAAATAAAACACTTCTTCCAAGTTCCATTGGCGCTCTTGGAGAGCTGTTTGACATCTTGAAGAATGCAGCCCCAGAAAGTTAAAGATAAAGGCTTAGGTATGCAGAACAGGAGCCAACAACACCATGAGGATATAAAACAATGAACAGACAAGTAGCAGAGAGGCAATGGAAGCTCAGAGAGGCAACTTTCCAAAGAGAAAAGGGTAAATCAACAGTGATAATGCTCCCAACAGTTCAAGTTCAATGAGGGTTAAGATTAGGCTATAGGGGAGGACTATTAGGATTTGGCATCAGTGATCATAGCTAAAGCATTTCATGGTACACTCATCATGGTGTCCGGCTCTTGAGAAAAGTTGATTTCACCACTTATTTTTCAAATTAAGTTTCACTAGAGAACTGGTTCTAACCCTAGGAACTTTTGATAGGCATAAGTATCTCACATTCTTCTCTAATACATTTTTAAAATGAAAAATAAAATTCAAAACATAACTGGAGTGAAATCTAAGCAAGGGTAATTTTGTATCTGCTTAATGTATCTGATTTGCATCAAAATAGCTTTAAGATATATATCAAGAATAATCCTTATTATAGCTAAGAATACAGAATCAGTTATATGAAGGGTTTACAAAGGATCAACAATACAGCAAGTGTACTGAATACAACTCACCCAAATCTAGTTTCTTCCCTTGTGTCTGTGGAAATGTGCTGGATGTTCCCCAATTAGGCTTCTTGGTGATCTACCCAAAATTGTTGTCCCATCCCTAGCACACACACACTGTGTGTTAACAGCACTTCAGAAGTTCAACTTTGCAAAGTGGGGAAAATGTCAAGATGCCTTTTGAATCTACATAAGGCTGGGAAATTTTTCCTGTGCCTAAGAATGACCTGACTAGTTTCTCAAGGAAGAATCAGAGTGATGTGTATTAGTACATGTTCTCCTCCATGGACTAAATGTTTTCATGTTGAAAACTCTAGTAGAGTCTATGGTTACATGCTGTCTTTTCAAAAGAATATCTGCTTAACTTTAATCCATTACCTGAATCTGGACTATACTAAAGCTAACTGCTATATGGAGTCACCTGTGGAGAGTTTAATGGAAAAGCAAGGCAGCAAATTAGTAGCATATGATTAGCCTGAGTAATACTAAGTTTGTTTATTCAAGGCTCTTCAAGAAAAGGAGGCTGTAGTTTTAAGATATGACTTGTTTTCCATATCTGCACAGAGCATGTTTCTAGTTAACTGGACATTTAATTTTCCATTTATTCATTTTCCCCTTACAGATAGCTCTTTGGCTATTCAGTTTGTGCATAATACTGAGAAAAATAATTATAGGAAAGGGGACACAGAGAATGTCATAATTAAACCATGCATTTACAAAATACACTCAATATACCCAAAACATCTTGATTGCTATAATCAGGTAGACTAGGGTTTCCACAAATATATTTTTTTTGAAAAAGAGGTTTATTTAAAGTCAGAAGCAGAGGGACAGCCCTCAGAATGACTCCAGAACACAAAATTCAGTAAATTTACCTGTGATTTTTTAAAAAAGATCAGATATAATGAGAAATCCAAATGCAAATCAATGGATTTATGGAACATTAGGGCATTTTGGGTGAACTTCCAGAACAAGTTTATTTGTCTCTTCTCTAAACTCACATTAACAAAAGCTCCTGTATGTACCAATGGCAAATGCAGAAGCTTACTGCCTTGAGATGTGACTTAAACTTTCATTTTACAATTTGGCGATTAAAGTTGAGAGCACATCCAATTGCAGGGTCAATGACAGTAAAGCATCTGTGTGGGAGCTTGGTGTTAGCACAAGTTAAAACACATTCCTTATTTATATGCAGAAAAATTTGTGTGTCAAAAAGCAAGGATTGATAATCAAATAGATTTAAGTCAACTGAAGGGGCAAAAGATCCAAGTTGTGGAACATTGATTCAATGATGCTAAAATCTCTTTTGCTTTTTTTTAAATTTATGGTGTTGCAAGTTTATATGCAAATTTACAGCTCTGTTCCCCATCTAACTAACAGGTTGGGAAAGAAAGCCATGGGCTGCTGATTTACTGAGTGGTGAGCTGCAGAAAATAAGCAAAAGACAAGGAAGCTAATTTTATGGCTCCAAAAAAAAATTAACTAGAGAATTAAAGCTTAATATAGCTTAATCCTCTGGAGAGCTCTGCCTGATTGCAGACAGCTTAAAAGCCAGATCCAAAAGCACAGCAAACTAGTTCTGTTCAAGATACGTTCAATAGATGGAAAACCACATTTTCTTGCTGCCTTCTGTAATGAGCCACAGCCACAGAGCGAAGGCTGCTCTGGGAAGCAGGCAAACTGGTTTGATTCTTCAATTCAGTTACCAGGTTTGAATGGCAAAGTGTCTTAGTCTCATCAGATCTTTCTCCCACTCATGCATGCTCACCCTTGCTTCAAAGACAGAATAGGAATCCTTCCCTAGGGAATAGTGTGCACAGGGCTGTCCCTTATTCACATCTTCTGTCCTTCCTCACATGAGGTTCCCCTGTCACACCAAATATGACTCCTTGTCACAGGGGAATGGGGGCAAGGAAGTGGGTAGAAGTGGCAAAGCAAGAGGGAAAATGATCCAATTTAGGCCAGGGCAGGGGCTCAACAGGTTTTCTGTCCCTTGGGAAGAAATCATCAATGAAATTCAATGTCTCTAAAAGCAATTGTGCCTCCAATCGCATCCCTCTCCAGTGAACTTCCTGAAGCCTCCTTCTTATATAATTCTAGTTCTTGCACAAGGTGGACTGACACTTTCAATCTAGTAATTGATGGGCAATTTATTGTCAAGTGGCAATTTATTAAGTAAGATCCAGAGTGCAAAGAGCTGTCATAACCAGGAGGAATCTCACCTCACTCTGCCTTCCTGATGTGGGTCTTCCACACAGAACTCAAAGACCAGTTGTAGTGGTACACTCAGGTAGGCAACAAATAGGCAGGCAGACAAATCCTAAATGTGAGGCCTGGGCTGGGGGGATTGCTCAGTGGACAGAGTGTTTGCTATACAAGCAAGATACCTGGGTTTGGATCTCCAGTATCAGGAAAAGCTGGGCATGATATTACATGTCTAGAATTCCAGTCCTGGGGAGGCAGAGAAGATGGTAACCTAGCTAAAGCTTTTTAGCCAGTCAGTCTAGCTGAATCAGTGAACTCTAGGTTTAGTGTGAGACCCTATCTCTTGACCATATCTCAAAAACCAAGCAGGAAAAGAATGTAAGAGCCACAGTGTAGGAGAATATCCAGAGACATCCCCCCCCCTCAGCAATAATACACAAGGGGGAAGGAAAAAAAAGAACAAAAAACTGTCTACCTCTGGTGCAGTTCATACCCCCTATCCTATAGACAGATCCAGTATGAGCCCAGTGGGTAGGGGACAGAGAGGAGAAACATGGGGACACATTCACAAGAGTTGCTCATACAATGTATATACTTATTCATAATAAAGATATAAAAAAGATAAGCAGGAGAATGACTGGAAAATACAACTGATGTTGTTGGCTGGTTTGCACACATGTGCATATGCACCTGAACACATATGTGCCCCCCTCCACATATACAAACATGCATAGAGATACATAAATACATATTCTAAGTAAAGAACTTGACTGTTTTATTTAGCACATGCAGAAAGGCTCATTAATCTTCTAATTTCTGAGCTCTTTTGTCTCCACCTCCCATTTCATGGTGTGTAACTGGACACAAGCATAAAATTTAAGTTCTCTGATGTCCCATTATGTTGATGGAGGATTACAGTAAGCTATAACTGAGTGCGCTCTCTGAGAACCTCAGACTGCAGGAGCAAACTAGGGAAGCCAGGTTACCTCGTGTGTATGTCCCAGGGCCAGCTCTTAGACCTAAATCTGGCGCGGAGTACTTTATAGTGATTATGATGAATGGCCCGTCATGGACAGAGGCAAAGAGGCACCATCGATCAGCAGGAAATGTTGGTTTTTCTGAGACGCCAAGGTTCTCTGATCACCATGATCATGTATTTATTCACTCTACTACTATTCAATATATGAATGAATTCTTTTCATTCAATAATAAAATATGTGGTCACATCCAAAAGGAAGAAATTCGGTGGCGATGAAGACAATGACCCTGGATAGAGACCTCAGGAACCGAGTCTAATTCCTTTTCTTCAGAAACCATGTGTCTGATGGCTCAGAACAATGAATGATTCCAGCTTTCCAATACAGTCTCTCACAATCCTACAAGGGAAAGATTTCCAAGAATTCTCTTTTTTCTTCCCTTCCTTGATCTCATATCCTGATCTGTTCTGCAAAGGGATAAACTCTTGATATGGACTGGTGAGACTTCAGTTCAGTGCCAAGGACATTTTCTCTTGAGAGCAAGTTCTGGGTCTTCCTTCAAAGGTGCTTTGCATTTTGCTTCATTGTAGCCAAAATGAAAGATGAAAGGTGGTCCTGGCTCTAGAAATCTCTTCTCTCCATTCCTCATTCCTGTCAACTGTCTACTTCCCAGAGCCAAAGGCAAGGCCCAGAATGGCTTAGGTTCAGCATACAGCAAGTGGGAAACTCTTCTCTCTCTCTGTCTCTCTGTCTCTCTGTCTCTGTCTCTGTCTCTCTGTCTCTCTGTCTCTCTGTCTCTCTCTCTCTCTCTCTCTCTCTCTCTCTCTCTCTCTCTCCTCCCCCCTCTGGTTCCATCTCCCCTGCTGCTGTCCAGATTGGCCTGTATCTGAAATGTCAAGAACTCACTGGAGCAGATATGATTCATTAGCAAACCCAGATGTTAGCAAACTCTGACCTGGGGTGCAAACTCAGCCTGGTGTCTGATTTTGTAAATAGTCTTATTGGCGTAGAACCATGGTCACTCATTATATATTGTCTGGCTGTTTTGCTGCTACAATGGCATAGGTAATAATACAGTTGACCATTTCCAAGTATTCTATATCTGTTGATTTAACAAGCCATAAATCAAATTATTCAGAAAAATGCCTATACTGAATATATATATACTTTTTTCTTCTTACATTATTTGTTGAAATATAGAACAACTATTTATGCAGTATTCATGTTATATTAGGTATTATATGTAATTTAGACATGATTTAAAGTATGTGGGAGGATAGGAATAGTTTATATGTAAATACTATACCATTTTCATAGATGAGATTTGAGTCTCCACAGATTTTGTTTGGGAGTATGGACTTAATTTCCTGTGGATAGCAAGGATACAGTAGTAGTGACAGAGACTGTATGGTTAGTCAGCAAAACCAAACATACTTCCTCACTGGCAACTTTACAGAGAAAGTTTGCTCAATCTTGGACCATTGTAAGACGTAGTTAAAATATTCACTTTTAGTTGCCTGAAGCTAAAACATTCCCAATAGATCAGTTTCACTAATTCCTTTCAAGAATTCTCTAATTCGTCTCTTTACAGTGTTTGCAAGGGCAAACTTCATGGTCTGGACTATTCAGTTAAGAAAAATGAGGTGTTTCATACAGTTCAGTTCAACTCCTTAGATTGATGTATTACAGGACTGTGGACAAAAAAATAAACAAATTGATTATAAAATATCACTTTCAGGCTGGAGAGATGGTTCAGTAGTTAAGATGCTTGCCTGCAAAGCCTAATGATCCAAGTTTGATTCCCCAGTACCCACACAAAGGCAGATGCACAAAGGAATGCATGCATCTGGAGTTCCTGTGTAGCAGCTAGAGGCCCTGGCATGCCAAATCTCTTTGTCTGTCTGTTTCTGCATGCAAATAAATAAATAAATAAAATTAAAATATTACTTTGTTTCAGTGTGTCACTGTTTCTCTCCAGCCTATAGCACCCCAAATTTGGCTAGAGCTGACAGAGAAGTACAAAATGTTGGCTAAGAATCAATAGAATATTCCACTTCTCCCAGACACAAGAGTATGTTTTTTAGAACCTTCAGTTGAGAAACTGAAGGACTTTGTTTTGGTTCCTCCATCTGTACCTGGACTTAAATCTTCTCAGATTCCCTAAGAATTTAACAGCATTCAAAGCCATGCACCCTGTGGTATTTGTGGTACGGTGTGAATAGAATGTGTCCCCTACAAGCTTATGCTTGAACGCCTAGGTCTACAGAGGCTGGAGCTATTTTGAAGGTTCTGGAAACTTCAGGGGATGGAGCTTGGTTGAGAAAAGTAAGTCACTGGGCTAGGTCCTTGGAGGTGTCTTGACCCTGGCCCCTTCCTATTACCCTTTTCTCTGCCTCCTGTCCTCTGTGTTGTGAATCCCTCTGTTTTATGCCCTTCTCCCATGATGGACTGACACCCTTGGAACCATTAGCTAAAATAAACAATTCTTCCTTTTCTTTCTATTTCTGTCTGGTATGCCCCGCCCCCAAGCAATGAAAAGTAATACAATCATCACATAAAGATCTGTTGTCATTGCAATGTGCAAAAATATTCATCATAATGGGCCTTCAAATGGAGCAGGATTTCTGCTTTCTTAGAGATTAATATATAATACAGAGGAATAGAGAGATCAAGTGTAAAAAAGAATCCCCAATAGATATTTAAACTTTAGGAGAGTGAGAACCAAGTGTTGGAGATATTCTAATGAGCCAATCTGATTATAGTTCTTGGAGAAAGTTATGTGCTGGAACTCAGGTTAGGACAAACCTTTTAAATACACATAATTTAATGAAAAAGAAAGGAACAGCAATCCAGCTAATGTATGTCACCTCCAATACTGATAATAATGGCAGGCAAGGAATGTCATGTGCAAACGCTCAACCAAAGCCTTAAGTATTGTTTTTAGATAACTAACTTAAGTAAGAGCAACATTTTTCCAGTTCACAAAAATCTCTCACTTTACTCACCAGGAAGCATGATGAAATAGATACCTCTAACAATTCTTTCTGGCTTACATATTTGTGTCTCTATAAGAATGAAAGACTAGCAGAAGCTGAAAAGCAAAATGCAGTTCTAAAGCCATGGCTAACTGTAACACCTGTAACCTGGATTGATGGTAATAGTCACACCCCTCACCCTGGACTAGTCATATGATCCCTAATGTTCCTTTGAACTGCTGATTTACATTGGAGCTCTGCTTCACAGACAGAACGTCTGAAAGCAGATTTGTAGTTTAGTCCATCAGCTCTACAGAAGGATTGGGAATAAAAGAGTCTTGAAAGAAAATGAGGATCAATATAAAGAGAATTGCTTTGCTGCGAGAAAAACTCACCCATGTAGGAAATGAATTCGCAGAATCACTGAGGTGGGATTCATGGTCCAGGGGAAAGATGCTTCTCTGTTGTACCCTACGTTGATCATATCATTTTAGAGATGGGGGATTGTTAGTTACAATCTGACTCAATTTCTCTTTTCAGAAATGAGGCAGATGTGGATGTCCATTCTCCTCCTGTCTCTGGAAAATATGGAATCCGTGATACAAAGAACGCAGGTGAGCACAAAGAGGAATTAGGCACTGACCCCGTCTATCTCGGGAGTTTATGGTCTTTTAATGAAACTCAGATTACATGCATGTATGCAACACAAAGAAAAGATTCATGCCCACTTGAGGATCAAGGTTTAGATTCAGCTCGAAGTGAATTCCAAAGAAGAAAATCTTATGCCTTGTTGGAGCTGGATGCTTATTGAGAAGTTCTAAGATCATGTCAAGATGCATCAAGCCTGGCACAGAGCAAGGCTGGGGCCAGAGTGATGACCCCAGAGAAATTTTCTATCTTCATAAAGAATGTGTTATTTGGGTACATTTCTCTGGAGGGTCCTCGATCTTTGCAGTCTATTCTAACATAAATGTACTCAAATCAAGAGGAGACACACACATGTGGACAGACAAGAGCTTAGATATGGTTCTTGGTTTTACAGTCTAACCATGTATCTTGGCTTATAGGAGAGAGGCAACATCTTATGTGTTCTCTTCCTTTAGACCAAATTCAAGCAGCTGCTCTGAGCCCTCTTCTCAATGAGGCCTCAACCATGGCCTGTGAGAACTTCAGACTTAGTGCACATGATTTATTTTGTCCACCTCATACCTACCATTAAAAGACACAATGTCATACTCATATAGTTTCTAATGCTTCAAGGCCCAATTACTAGGATGACTCCAGATCCTGTTAAACTGAGCCTGAGAAAGTTCCAAGATGCTCCAGAAGTGACTCTGCTCCAGTCAACACCGGGCCACAGGCCCCATAACCACCAATTTTTAAAAGGCAGTAACTTACAGGTGCTTAGAGCTCTGTGTCTTTCTCTGCTCCTGCAAGATGTATTTTTTTCTACAACTTGGGGAAGTGGTTCTTAAGGACATGAAAATCGTTTTTTAAAAGTTTACTGACTAGCAAAGACAGGGTCCCTGCTCTTCCCCTTTTGAGGGAGACAAGACTCCTAACAGAGCTTTCAGCTCCCAATCACAGCTGGACTAATGTGCATCCACATCGACCAACCCACTGAAATTTTCCACTCCTTTGACTCTTCTGAGCCCCCACCCATCACCATCTCCAAAAGCTCAGTCACCGCTGCATGAACCAGAGTTAAGTTCATGCTGTAGTCCTCCCCTATTGCAAAAGCATCTTGCTGATTAAAAACTGTTCTTACAACTTTGACTTGTGTCTGGCTTTGTTCATCACTGACAGTCATTTGGCACAGTGACTAAGACCTGCATCTGGAACTGTCAGACCCTTGGAAGTGACAAGGGGGCCTTCAGAATGTCTCGTTGCCATGGGCTTGCTCCTCTGTGTCTCCAGTGACGAGAAGTTCAAATGTTCCTTGGAGCACGGTAAGGACAGATTTCACTCAGGATTCTGAGCGTAAACTCTGAAGCTGAGTTCCAGGCCTGGGTTGTTTCTAAAAGGAACGATGTGGATTGAAAGTTTTCCTTCTTTCATACTTGTTTCAAGTGGGAATGTACTCTTTGACCTCGGAGCTGGAATTCTTATGGTGTTTCCTTCCTGCCTCCTTTGTTCTGTGGGATGTTGTGTATCCCACAGGAGCTGTCCAGCTGACTGACACTACCCTTCTGGAACTCCTGCTGACTGCAGACCACGTGTTCTACCAGGGTTTCACTAACTGTCCTTTTCTTCCTTGACCATTGGGAACTTTAATGGCTTCTGTGGGGAACTTAAGAGCTTGCTAAGTGGACTCCTCGGGACGTCTGCCTTCCCTCACCTCTAGTCCTGGTCTCTCCTACAGCTCCACTGAGTCTTTTTGGTATGTCACCTTTCAGGTGCACATGGGCCATTCTCTTTTTCACCCTGCCAGACCCTCCCCTCCACACTCAAGCACTCCATTCCAACAGTTGCTGAAGCTTTAGGCCATCGCCGAGGGGCTTGAGGACCTCCAAGAGCGACTACCTCAGGCTGGAAAAAGAAACCTTTAAGAAAAAGTTTAGAAAACCTTCTTTTTTTCCCTCTGGAAGATAGTAAGAAAATAGAATCAATAATATATGTAAATAAAACAGAAATTCTGAAAGGACAAAGGAAAGCAATTTTGAAAGCATACAAGGAATGTAGGATATATTTCTCTTAAGAAAAAAGAAGAATTTTATATATTTTTTTGAAGTGGAAAACATTTATTAACATGGAAGCTCCAATCCTACAAGGCCATATAAAATCCTTAGCATGTTGATTGCATATTCTACATAGTTAGAGTGATGTATAATACAATTACTTCTCAGAATTTTATCTTAAAGTGAAATGATAGGTTGTTCAGAATGAGGAGTAGGTAAAGAATAGGACCAGGCCCATGGCAGAAAGCAAGGGAAAGAGAGACAGGAAGGGACAGAAAGAGAGAGAAAGAGAGAGAGAGAGAGAGAGAGAGAGAATCTCAGATAGACACAAAGAGAGAACCTACGCTAGGGAGCAAGCTCTCCAGTGTGCCATTTATATTATATTTGTTATATTATATTATGTTCTATTAATTATCTTTGCTCTTGTGTGTGTGATAGGTGTGGTGTGATGTGGTTGTCCATGTGCTGGCCTGTGGGTGGGAGCTGCCTCCGGGGTGGAACGTGGGTGTCTAGCTCCACACTATGTCACTCTTCTGCCCAAAGTTCTTTAGCGCCTGCTTCTCTTTTCACTGATTCCAGAGCTGGCAGGTGTTCGTAGCCATATGCACCTGTTTACCTGAGATTTAGCTCTCTTGGGCCCTCTCGTGCCTTCCTGCTTCACTTAACTGCTGAGCCATCTCTTCAGCCCTGGGGTATTCTTTTATAAGTCCACTAAGATCATTACAAGGGTCTCACCTCATCGAAACTTCATTAAGTCACAAAGGATCAATTTCCAAATATGGGTGGTATCTCACAACAGGGTGGTAAGACCTCACAGTATGAATTTTAGGAAGATAGTTTAGTTCATCCCAGAGGCCATAGCTGGCTAAGATTAAGTGGATTTAATCATAATTCCAGCGATTACTCTAACATGTTATGTGTCACAAAAGAACCAAATTTCAGCTGTGTTAGTTTGTTAGTTATTTGTGGTACCAGGGAATCAAACCCATGGCTTCCTACATGGGTTTAGCTCATCCACTGAGCTAACTCACAAGCACAACTGTATTATTTTTCCAATTCATCATTATCAGATATTTAACGGCAGCCTTGTAAGTCACATCTCAGATAGTTACTTTTTTATGCTGCTGATTTCTTAGAAAATGATCGCAATTAATTTGAGCCAAGTCTTCTGTCTTCTAAAAGAAGGGGCTTCTCTGGTAGACACGGTGGCACATGCCATTAATCTCGGCTTCTTGGGAAGCTGAGGTAAGACGATGCTGATCCAGGTGTCAGAGGCTAGCCTGGGCAATACAGAAAGAACTGTCTCAAAAAACAAACAAGCAAAATGACAAAAACTGGGATTTTTTTTCCCCACGTAATCATGAAAAGGACTATGGCAGGCGCTCTGAGGGCATAAGATTCTGACTACATTGCTTGTAGTTTTGAGATCATCCCACTGAACTGACCCAACATTGCCAGAACTCCAGTGGGCAAGCTGACATTCTTAAAATTGCTAACCAGAGGTAATATAAAACATAATCCACTACAATGCACTGAGCAAACTCTGGCAGGATCCAGCCCAATTTAGCAAATACAACCTCAAAAACAATGAACACATCTGAACCTGATAACCTACAAGAGTGTGCTATAGTTTTAAACTATAATTATATGTGATGACTATAACTTTTATGGTCTTTGAAATATTGTTAGATCTTGAATATTCGCTTCAGATAAATAAAACATTCCTTTTCTCTTAAGCTATCAGTGTTATTTACTTTTCTTTTTGCTGTGATAAAATACCTGATTAAGGCTCATGGTTTGAAAGCACAGTCCATCATGGTGAGAAAGGCATGGTGGCAGGAGTGAGAAGCAGCTAGTCACATTGTGTCCACAGTCAGGAAGCAGAGAGAGATGAACACGTGCTCAGCTTGTTTTCTTCTTCTTTCGTTCAAGACCCTAGCCCATGAGATGATGTGACCCACATATACCACAGGTCTTCCTTCTTCAGTTAAACATTTATGGGAATGCCTTCACAGATGTGCCCAGAATATGACTGGTGAAATTCCCAATCACTTGCACCATCTAGCAAATATCCCCAGTGACTAAATCTCCACAAGTGGTTTGGCTGCTCTTAGGGAACAAAGGGCTAGCACATGCTAAAGTGGATTTGAACCATTCAGAGGAACATAGAAGCTCTCTTCCTTTTTTGAACAAGAGGCAGAATTAGCAAATAGTTTTCTCCTGACCAAATTCCAGCTAGTTCCTCTGGGCTCTCTTCTCAAAACACAGGCTTAACAGGAATGGTGGCACACACCTTTAAGGATCACCTTGAGTTTGAGGCCACCCTGAGATTACATAGTAAATTCCAGGTCAGCCTAGGCTGGAGTGAGACCCTACCTTGAAAAAAATAAAAGCATACAAACAAACAAAAAAACCCACAGGCTCAATGCACACGATATTGTCTACCTAATACCACATTCAAAAGACTTGAAGAAATACAGAGATACCAACAGCTCAAAGCCTAATTTCTAGGAATATTACAGGGTCACTTAAACTGTCTGCCTGATCACATGCAAGGCTGCTTTAAGAATCAACTGCATGTTCTAGGCAACACCTGCCCAATAGGCCCCTGAACAACCTTTCTTAAAGTGCTGACCAAACAGAAGCTTACAGCTGGGGCCATTCCTGCCCCTGGTAACACACATGTATCTTCTATGATGCAGTAGCATCTTCCAGAAATACTTGAAAGCCATGTCTAGAATGTACTGATCAGGACTTTCTCAGATTCTGAGGGAGACTGGTCTCATGATAGTTGGAACGTCCCACTCATAGACATAGTTGGCCTTGTCTGCATTTAGCCTGACCATCCTTCAGTAATCTTCCACTTCCTAGACTGTACTGGGCCTCTGGTCACCCCACCACCCCAATTCCCTTATTCTCCCTTGAAAATGTCCAGTTACATCCGCACAAAATTAAGTGTATACTGGATGAACTTCCATACTGTTGTATTAGAATATTGATTAAGATCTCTCCTTGCCAATTTCATTACTATCTGGCTTTGCTTATCTTTGTCATCACAAACTGTGAAATAAAAGTGACACATGATTCCGTTCCTTCACTGTGAGCTCTGATCTTAAAGAGACCTTACCGAATCATATGAGGAATTTAGGGGAATCTTGTATGATACCACTACACCAGCGGCACCGGAATATATGAGGAATTTAGGATTGTCCTGAAAGATTTCAAATAATTTGAGATTTTTTTCTGTCTTTGGTCTAGATGCATTGCTGGTTCAGCCCACTAGAGAAACAGACCCCTTTAAGAACTATAAATGGCTTGCTATATATTTCTATGAAATATATATAATATGAGACATATTATATATACATATATACAATTATATATAATATGAGACATATTATATATACAATTATATATAATATGTAGAATATGTGATATATATATCAATTGTGGCATATTAATTATGCTCTGTGAAAAATTGTTTTCCCAGTATAATTACTTTAAAAGTCTAATATTACACTTATTTAAAAAATATTGATTTGAAAGAGAGTTAGAGACAGAGTGAAAGAGACAGACACAGAGAGTGTATGTGGGCGTACTGGAGCCTCCTGCCACTGCCACCAAACGCCAGACACATGGGCTACTTTGAACAGCTGGCTTTAGGTGGCTGCTAGGGAGTCAAACCCAGGCCATCAAGCTTTGCAAGCAAGCACCTCTAACCACTGAGCAATTTCTCCAGGCCTGTCCTTATTTTTATAAATGGATAACAGCATACTTAGAGAATTTTACTACATATTCACTGCATTTCCACCGTCCTCTTTCTCACTGCTCGAATGTTCTGCAGTTTTTTTAAACCAGTAGTAACTGAGTCATGACTTTTCAAACATCCTAAGGAATGTGTGTTATAAATTTTTCATATCTAAGGTAGATATGAAATCTAGCACAACACACTTCATAAAGTCCATTGAGGTATCAAGGAACAGTAGTAGTGACCAGGATGGCTTAAACTCTTATTTTTAAAAGCTTTGCCTCTGTTAGGAAGACCCAAGTCCACATTATGTCTTCTGGTATTCTCTTTGTGTTTTGGGTTGAGTCATAATTATTCCATGTTCCACTATCCTCAAAATGAGAGTAATAATGCCACTACCTACTTCCTAGGACTGCTGGAAGGAAAAAAAAAAAAGAGATGGCGCACAAAGTACTTCACATGAAGCCTGGCACAGAGCAGAAAATGATCACTCTTGTATATACTCCTCTAAGAAGATGAATTCATAAGCATCGGATGGCCAACCATCCTCAATGGATATAACAAACCTCTCCATAACCCCTTACTCTGTGCACCTTCATGTAATGTGAACCAAAAAGTAGCTCCACATAGCATAGGTTCCAAAACACACAGCAGGGTCTCCTGAACAAGTTTGGCATTCATCTTCGAAGGTTTATCAGGCATGTGAAAGGGAAATGTATGGAAAATGAGCTCGAGAGCAATGGGAGGGAAAGAAATGAGGGCAAGCTGTGACTTAAAACATGCCATGGTCTGCTCTCTAGTTTTCCATCAACATGTGTTGTTCTCATTAAAGGGACGTTCTCACACACTCAGTAAGAAACAGGCAAGAGCATATTTTGTTACAGCTTTAAGATTCATCCAAACATTCAAGGGATGTGGTAAATTTTAAATTTTCTCCAGACTGTCATCATCTTTGTGAGATTAAGTGCTTATGACTTTAAACATCCTTGACCTTTGAAATACCACCCAGGTTTCCTTATTATATTCTTTTCTAATAATGAGGCAAGATTTTTATATTCACTTTGAAAGTATCTCTCCAACTATCTGCCAAAGTCACTTCTGTTTTCCTATTGGTCACATCTTAAGTCTCCATAGTAGATGAGAGGTAGACTGAGATCCATGGGCCACATCCAGCCAACTACTGAGTTTTGCAAATAAAGTTTTTTTGGCCCGCAGTCAAGCATACTTGTTTACATTGAGCCATTGGCTTTTTGAATGCTACAATGGCAGACATGAGTCATGACAGGAGTTGTACAGCGAGGCAAAACCTCAAGTATTTACTATCTGGCCTTTTATAGAAGTTTACTAACCTCTGCCTTAGATCATTTTCTTAACTAGAAGAAATGGATTCTATTTGGAAAATAAATGTCTATTAGATCCTCAAACAGAATTTAAAGTATTTCATCTTACCACATCTGATGTGTTGAACTAAAGTAGTATACTGACTGTAGAAATCCTATGGTAGGGATTGGGAATCATTAATTCATTGACCAATTTATTCATTGAATATCACAGTACCAGTCAGTCCTCTGTCATAAGTAATGGAATTATTAGTGTAAACAAAATCCACAAAGCTCTGGCTCTGTATATAGTACAGTCAGATGAGGGAGCTGCGGATCTCTTCTCTCCGTCCACTCATTCAATGTTCACTCCATTATTCATAGAGGAATTATTATAGATACTAGGTATATACCAGTTAAGCTCACAAATTATACATTCCAGTGGAGGAGAGAGAGAGATGATCAATACACAACCACAGGAGAAAATAGCAAGGTCTTAGCAATGTTATAATGAGAATATGAGTTGAATCATATTTTAGGACAAAATTAATTGTATATTAGAAAATTTCTCAGGAAATAGGCTCAAAAGTGACTTCTGGATGGCTTTGAGGTGGGAGGCCGAGGAAGGCTTCCTTGAGGAGATGACATTTGGAACAAAAATTTGAGTCCCTAGCAGCCTGTTGCCCTGCCAATAACTAAGGGAAGAGTTCCAGGCATGGGGAGAGAGTAGCTAATGCAGATAAAATCCCAATAAGCTTGGCTGTTTATTTGGGGAAAAAAGGAAGATCGGTGTGGTTGGTGTAAGAAGGGCTGTGGAGGAGGAAGGAGAAACCCCAAGAGTGGTGAATATGGAGTGTGCCAGACCTGGTTAGGCTGAGGATGCTGACATTTCTTGTAGAAAAGTAACACGATCAGATGGCTGATTGTGGAATGTATTCCTCTCGTGCACAAAAGACTAGAAGCAGAGAGACTAGGCAGGAAGTGCAGCGCTCAGTGCATAACAGCACCCAACAATGGAACTTACAGGAGAGTGGATGGAAGGCCACAGGATCTGGCAATGGAGTAGATGTAAATTAAGAAGAACAATGAGAGACCGAGGATGACACCTCACTTTCCTATCTGAGTACCTGTTTGGGTTGTGGAGGGACTCAAAGTCCTGCTCGAGCTAAGAAAGGTCTGTGGTGGGAGATAGAGTTTGAATCCTGTAGAGCTTCTGACATTCTCTTCTGCACAGTGGAGGATGGGCTCTGCTGAGAGGCAGTCTGAGCTGATCATTCTTAAATCATGGGAGGAACTATCTGAACAGGAAAAAGGTGGGGAAGATAATTCCTCAGGCATGAGGATGACTATGGAACACCAAGAGATGTTCTACTAATGAGGTTGTGACTTCTAGACCCTTCACATCCTGTGCTCAACTTTTCATCTTGAAATTGGAACACTAAGCCAGGTATAGGGTGTATTCTTTTACACATGTGTATGTATGGGGTATGTGGCAGGATCCTCATGAATGTATGTGCATGCATGTGAAGGCCACAGGTTGATATCAGATGTCTTTCTTGGTTGTTCTTCACTTCATTTTTTTGAGGCAGGGTTTCTTGCTGAATGTGGAGCTCAGAAATTCTGCTAGATCAGATAGGCAGCCAGCTTCAGGGATCCTGTCTCTGCCTCCACAGTGCTTGCATGCACGGCTGTGCTTGGTGTTTTATGTGGGTGTTTTGGATTTGAAATCTGGTCCTTATACTTTCATGGCACAAACTTGACCCACTGAGCCATCTCAAAGGCCCCTATGTGTACATGTTTAGACTTTCCCATAGAGGTGGTCCAGGGACTGTGGTAAGGAGAGAAGAGGGGGCATGTGTCCAGTGCTCTGCTCTGCTCTCTACTTAATTTCCTTTTCTGTCAATTTAGGAATATCTGACAAGTAATATATGTTAATATCAAATCTTATGCTAATTACATTGCCAACTTTGTTTTATTCTTTTACTCATGGGGCTCTTACATAATCACTTTTCCTTCTTCTGTGTACTGGGCATTCCTTTTCCTGATTTCAATAGTTCTGACTGTATTTTCCCCACAGGTCAAAAGTGGAGTATTAAGGTTGAAAATTGTTGCTGTGTCTCTTGGGTCTTTTGGTGATCTCTGAGGATAGAAATGAAAACACAACCAATAACACTATCTTCACATGACAAAATGGACCTAGGATGGAGTAATTACAAATAGTCTGGGAAAAGTTTGTGACCTGAAGATAGATCCTGAAATAGAAGAGCATGTTAGTTACCACCTATAGTTTTTTGAAATCACTCTTAATAAATCTTTAATCCTTAGGTCTTGTCTGAAAATACCAATTTTGGCATAAGCAGATTTAAATATCATATCTTGTGACCATGATTCAGGAGTGGCAATTTCAGGAGGCCACTTTCCAACCAGGGACCTGAAAACAGTCCAGGCCAGGTGGGCTTGTAAGCCTTTCTGCTTTTGAATATGCTTTGGATGTGTGTTCTACTCAGAAAGTATACAGACAGGGTAACAACTGCTTTCTCTTTACTAGAATGGGATCTGCTACCCCATTTCTTAGCATTTCTAAAGCATTTTTGTTGACAAAAGTCTTATCACAGACAACCCAGAATGGAATTAGAGCACACACCTTATGTCTTGCTAAGTTACTGTGGTGGTTTCAGTCAGATGCCCACCTACCCCCCAAACTCATGTGTTCTGAATGCTTGGTCCCCAGCTGGTGGCAACTGGAAGGTGGAGCCTTGCTGGAGGAGGTGTGCTTTTGTGGGCAGGCTTAGGGTTTAAAAGCCAGCTCCCCGTTGCCAGAGCTCAGCCCACTCTCTTGCTGCTGTTCACCTCCTGCTGTGGCAGAGGAGATGCCCACTGTGCATCAGAAAGCTTTCCTTCAGCACTATATGACAAAATGAATCCTTTCTCCCATCAAGTGGCATTTGGTTGGGTAGCTTTTTTTTTCTCACCAGCACCATGAAAGTAACTACAAGTTACCCATTTGTGTATTGTGCAGTATCTCTGTTTCGCTTGCAGATTATAGACAGTCTCTTATTGTTGGGGAGTAAAAAGTTCAATGTGCCAAAATTAGACAAAAGGATATTTTACTGTAAACAGGGAATATAAAATGAAATTCACAAATGCTACTCCTCTGAAATGCCTTACTTTGGGAAAGTATTGCACACAGCTAAGACAGTGACAGAATCATGCTTGCCAAGAAGAGGTGTGGACAGAACAAACTCACTGAAGCCAAAGAGTCCATGTAAAAATGTTTCTCTTTCCATGTCTCTCCTGTCCAAGTCCGTGAAGCTTTACTCTAGCCATGTAACACACCCACTTCTATTAGGGACACATTTTTAAAGGCAAAGATAACATTTTCTCTAGCTTTTAAGTAGGTTATAATACTTGGGGGCCATTATTTTACAATGTTGTGGGAACATTTTTAAAGCTTGTAATAATAGCTACACATTTTTAGAGCAGTATCCATCTTATCTATTTGTACAGTAAAATTAAGCTAATCTTCCCAAAAGTATTTTTGGAAGTACTCTTATATTATGCAGTTTTAGAAATAGGTTAGTAATGTAGCTAAAGAGAAGACAAATGAAATTCATTCTAGAAACTCATAAGAACATTTGCAGGAAAACTTGCAGAAAAATAAAGTAGGGGCTGGAGAGATGGCTCAGCGGTTAAGGCACTTGCCTCGAGTACCCAAGGCCCCAGGTTCAAGTCCCCAGGACCCCACATAAGCCAGACCCACATCCTGGTGCTCACTCGTCTCTCTCTCTCTCTATTTCTCTCTCTCTCTCTCTCTCTCTCTCTGCTTGAAAATGAATAAATAAAATATTTTTTTAAAAAAATACAGTATAAGTACATAAAGAAATTTTTTAAAAATCACCAAAAGAATCATAAATATCTGAATCTTCTCATTGAGAAATGCTGGGAATTATTAAATGAGAGTGGAAAAATACACAAAGATATTCATTGTGCTGTTGTCAATGCAAAACAAGGACTGGGAATGATATAAATGTTCAAAAAGAGGGTAATTTAGTAAACAATGTATATCAATATTATGGTGTTCCATTTAGCCATTAAAACTATGGTTATAAATGGTAAGGAGGAACACAGAACTATGGTAACTGGAAAATGAGATTATAAAACAATACATAGTATAGAAAGCATAACATATAGACTCAAAAAGTTCTAGACAGAAAGATGCAATGATTGAAAAAATAATTGACATTGGTCCCTTTTTATTTATTTACTCTTTATTGCCTTCAAATAGTAAAATTAGAAAGTGTTCAGGCAGGGCTCATGAAAGGGAAATAAGGAACTGGTAATTAACGCAAGGTAAATGTCAGGAGAAACAGGTCCCAGTGAAACGCATACTTCTGCTCATCTGTATTCCTTACTAGGGTTCTGGTGTACCCCTTATGAAATGACATTTTGGGACAGGTGGCTATTTTTAAAACCATGAAAACTGTGTAGAACAACTTTTAATAAAAATCTCTAAATTTAATGTTTTTAGGTTTTAAAAACTACCCAAGACTCTTAAAGTTATACCCACCCAGTCACTGGATTCTTCCATAGAATCTGCTTTTAGCTCCTAGCTTCTTTGGGGACCATTGAGAGGTCGGAATTCACCTTCTTTTTTTTAAAAAAAAAAAAAGTCAAGATTTTTTTTTGAGATAGGGCCCAGCCCATGCTGGCTCTGGAGCTCACTAAGTAGCTAAGACTGACCTTGAACTCTGCTCGTGCTGCCTTCAAGACTTCCCAGTGCTAGGATTATAGGCATGCACTATGCTTAGCTCACGTGAGTGCTGGGGATGGAACCTAGGGCTCCTTACACACCAGACAATCCCTGCACCCACCCACCCACCCACCCACCGAGCCACAACCCCAGGCCCAAGTGAGCTTGCTTCGCAAGAGCATTTAGAGAAAGACTTCATTTCATAAATTCTGCTAGATTCGTGGACTCTTGTGCGTATTAGCGATTTTAAATTTGACCTGGGAATGAAGGAGAGAATCCACAGGAGGAAAAACAAATTCCTTTGAACTCTTGAAGTCTTGGGCAGTAATAGATTTTTTGGGGAAAAAAAAAAGAAAAAGTTCACCTTTCTATTGAAGTGCCAGAAAACCCTCCCCCACCCCTGAAACGCAATCCCAAATCTCAGAACTCCTTCCAGCGTCCCTGGGGCTCCTGCGCTGCGTGCGGGAGGCGGTCGGAGCTGGACTCCCGGGCCAGGTACCTGGTCCATCAGGTCACTTCCCCCGGGGTCCCGCAGCCCGGCTCCCGCTCCGCTGAGCTGGGCGGGGGTGGCCAGGGGCTCTGACAGCCACGGCCGAGGAAGCGAAGCAGGCCTACCTTAAAACTTTCCAGTCTCTCAGGGGATCCAAGTCAGAGATTAGGGACACCATGATCCGGGGGGCGCGGAGGAGGCCGGGCGGGTGGCGGGCAGCCGGCGGCCGGGGACAGTGGCGGCCGGGCGGGTGCGCAGGCTCCGGGCTCCGCTGCTGGCCGAGCCCAGCCCGCCGGCTCCCTCCTCCTCTCCCCGCGCTGATAAGCGCTGTCCTGGCTTCTCTCCACCCCCCGAATCAATCTCGCCTCTAGGACTTCCCAGACCCGCTCCAGCTCCCCCAGCACACCACCCTCCAAAGCCCCTGTAATCTGCTCCAACTGATCAAATTTGACCTTTTTTGTAGCCCACTTTATTCCAAGCACAGCTCTCAGTTAAATCTCTCTTTATTAACACCGTCCTCCTCGGCTTTCCTTGGGAACAAACACAGCTCAAGCCTGAAGCCTCCAGACTTTAGGAGCAATCATTTACAGATTACTGCTGGCTGCAGGCTGCTCCTCCTTGGGGGGTGGCAAGGGGGGATGGGGGGCTCCTGCCTGGGAGACTTCTCTCCCTATTCCTGGGGAAGGCTGCTGAGGTTGGCCTCCTTCCTCTCCTTCCCTCTGAGGTTCTGACAGAGACTCTCATTCTGGGCTGTAACTGCCTTAGGATTTGCTTTTAAAAAATAATTTGAAGTTACACTGCTTAACAAGCTAGAATTTACTGTGTGTGTGCTGACACTGATTTTCCTAGTCTCCTGTTCTTCCCTCTGTTGATTTCTTCTTCTCCTCCTCTCCTTTCTTTTCCCTTCTTCCCATCTCTCTCTCTCTCTCTCTCTCTCTCTCTCTCTCTCTCTCTCTCTCTCTCTCTCTCTCTCTCTCACTCACACACACACACACACACACACACACACACACACACACAGACTTTCTAATTAACATGAAGGGGCACAATCACTCTAAAAAGTGTGATTTTTTTTTTCCTCCTTCAACTTGTGCCTTTTATCCTTATTTGAGATCAAACACCCTCCCAGCAACTGTTGAAAAGAACTGTGCTTCACAGATGTGAAATCAGTCAGTTCCGTCCTGGGTTCATGGCTGGTCCTTCTGTACTGGTATGACATGGGTTTTCATAAGTACACCAGTTTCTTCATTTCATAAGCACTGGCCCTGAGTGTGGCTCTGTTTGCTCTGACGGATGCTCCTAACCAGTCTTCCTGTGCAGCTGAGCAGGCCCTCTCCCCCTGCCCCTCTCCTTACAGAATCAACCTTGAAATCATCTTCCAGCCTCTAGAAGATGCCCCTCAGACTACCAAGAGTTTTGTTCAAGCTGTGAGTTGCTTGAGCATCACTTGATATCTTTTCTCCATCTTTCTTTTTCTTACTCTAATTTTAAAAGGGAATTTTTAGAGGATTCCCATACATGGCAAACCAGCTTCTCCAAGTCATTGGTGGAGGGCAGCTAGGGAACAACGCCCATCCCACTTGGGAGCTCAGAGTGGCTGCAGGTCCACCGCAGGTCCTCTCTCCTGCCTCAAAAGAACATTTGGAGGCTGGCAGTGTAGCTCAGAGCCTTTGGAGAAGATGCCCGAGGGTCTAGGTTTGAGGCCTAGAACCCTCCCCGATTGAAGGTGATTTGGGGACAATTAAGGACACACATATACCAGTGAGAGAACATGGTATGATGCAATGTTCTGTAAGGTCCTTATTATTTAAGTTTACCAGCCTGGAGAAATGTGGGAAGGGCCCACTTCTACCATTTCAGGTGAATTCAGCAGAGAAATAGATAGATAGATAGATAGATAGATAGATAGATAGATAGATAGATACATAGATACATAGATAGATACATAGATACATAGATAGATGATAGATAATAGATGATAGATAGATAGATGATAGATAGATAGAGTCTTTGTTCTTTCTTGAGCTCCTCCAGAGAAGGTATAGAGACAATATAGAGACAACTTTTAGAAGCTGCTGCTCTTATTGACAGAAGGTTCTAGTCATTCCCAATGCATCCCACAGCCTTTGTAACCCCTCCCTACTTCTCTGGTCTCCATGGGTCCTTTTGGCCATAGAATAGTTAGGAACCTTCAGTTTAGATTTATTTTCGTTTTTACAGTCAGATATCTTTTCTTAATGGCGTGAATGACACTCCTCAGAAGTGCAACTGCCTTTATGCTAAAATTAAAAGAGAATTTCATACCTTGTACAGAAATCATTGCCTCTCTGGGGTTTGAGCTTCTTCCCTGGTTGTTTGTGTTGTCCCAGTGTGAATCTGGGGCCATGGTATAATCATGTGTAAACATTTACATAACACGTTTAATCCCCAAGTACTTTACCAAATGTGGATAATAATAATAGGATTCTGAGCGCACAGATAATTAGTAAAGTGTACTTTAGAAAGTTAGCAAGAAAAAAACCACAGAAGATTATGATGAAATATTTTCTGTAAATCTAATTGTGGGAATTTAGGAGAGAGACCCCACACAAGGTTGCTAAGCCCTCCCCAGTCAGAGCTTTACCCGCCTCCTACAGGATGAAAATGGGGATTCTTGTTTAATTTTTTTCTTAAACATGTATGTACTTTTTTTTTCTAGAGATTTTTTTTTTTCGATTCTGCACCCTAATACCCTAACAGCAGTTAGGGTTATTTCTTCAGAGGGGGGTTGTGTCAGTTTCAGGCAAGTTCCATAGATTCCAAACCTGACCCCCTCTTCCCCTTGAGTGGGAATTGTTTAGCTAGAGCTCAAACTTAGGCTCTAAAACTGACTGGTCAGATATGGACCAATCAGCTGTCTCTCTGCTCACCTGGGGCAGGGAAGACTCACTGGACAGATAATTCTGTCTCTTCTTCCCACTTGGCATCCTAGGAAGAGGACTTATAAATTTCCAGGCCTTAGAAAAGGTAAGGCCTTCCCTCACTCAGACCTAATGGCCAGGGTGAGGGGGGGCTAAAGATCTTCCCACATGAGCCTTTTTCCTCATGATGGGAGCCCTCTGTTATCTTTTCCTGCTTGTTTAGTTGAACAGCATAGATTTTGTTAAACCCTCTCGCCGGGGTTCTCTCCACACTGGTGGCTGAAATCTCTGTAACTTCCCATTTTCCTTTAAATAAAGTCTCCCACAGTACCTTATCCTCTGGTGGTCTATAATTTTAATTCTTTAACTTTATAGACAAGAATCCGGTACTCCTTAAGTTTTGAGGTGCATTGGAATTTTGCTGGCTATTATCTAAATTCTAATCCCCAGCTCCCCTGCTACATAAGGACATGATCCTTATCATTATTAGGCCACTAAACAGGAACCACAAGGAAATGGTCCTTAACACTAGGAGTTCAGGTTTAATAGGGGAAAGGGGGAGGGGCTTGGCTTTGGGTCAAAGGACAAAAGGACACGCTTCTGTCCCATATTTTTCAACACTGCAAATGCTCTTTGCTTTTTCCTAAAGTATCCCATTCCTGATTCCAATGGCTCAAACTAAAATGGATCCATTTGTTTGTTTTGTTGCTTTGTTTTTGAGAAAGGGTCTTCCTAGGAGGCACAGGATAGCCTCAAGTTTGTGGTAATCCCTCTGCCTTACTTTCTTAAATACAGGGACCAAATGGATCCATTTTATACTAAGAAATTAGCCATCAGAATTATTAATTTATCTTCAGCCCTAATTGTGTGAGCCAACTATTTATGTAGATCACAGCACAGCAATAATACATGTCTTACTCATAAAACTTAAAATTTCAACCTTGGGAACTCAACTTGAGTCCAAAAATACAATCTTCCTTCACATCGATATATGAATTACAAAGTTTCGTTTTCTTTGTCTTCTTTTTTTCGAATTTTGATAAATTGGCCTTTTTATATAACATTGTTTTGTGGTTGCTTTGTTTTGAAACAGAGACTCACTATATAGTCAGGGCTGTCCTTGAATTCTTATCCTACTGCCTGGGCCTCCTGAATTCTGGGATTTCAGGCGTGTGCCTTCATTCCTGGCTCCTGTTGCTTTTCATTGCTTGTCAGTAGTCAGCTGGGAGACTTTTCTGTCTTGTAAGGGACAGTTCAATGCAGGCAAAGCAAAAATCATGACTATCTACTCTCTACTAAGAAGTCAGATAATTCCTCTCTGTAGAACTAATATTTGTGATACCTTTTCCATTTCCTGTGGTTTCTTCCAGTTAAAAAATAATAAAGAATCTGATCTAATACTAAACAACAACAACAAACCATTGCTTCTATCTCTTCCATCCAAACTGATAAAACCCTGTGAGTTGGTGGTTTTCACGTGAACTGGGATTAGAGTGAAAGAGGAAGCAGATAGAAATGCAGTTTCAGTGGGACATAGTAGGAGCCTGGGAATACACACCTTGTACCAGGCTACTGCAGAGAACAGCCTGAGAAATTCTACTATAGGTGGTCAGCAAACACATCAGTTAGCTTATTCTATAGCATTCCCAGTGGCTTTTCACATGGCTGTGATGATATCATTGGAGCCCAAAGGAAGACAGGTAGAGGGGTGGGAAGCCCCTGGAGACATGGGGTGGTAACTCTGGAGTTAAGCTACCTGGCCAACAAGAACTCAGGATAATAAGCAGGAGTCTCTAAGTGTCCAGGATCCTGGAAAGCGAGAATTTTATTTTTTTCTAAAATTTCTTTGCATAGAAAGATATACAAATTTTTCTTGGTATTTTTGTGTTTGTTTTCAAAGTTCTTTTTCCATTTCTGATAGAGTACAACTTCTTCCTAGGGATCTAATTCTCCTGAATCTTTCCTTGCTTGTTGTCAACTTCCCTGTTCCCAATGCTGCTGCTTCCCAATAAAGATTTTTCCTGATCTGCCTATCTCAGTCTTTTCCTCTCTTCATGTTTTTCAAAAACTATTTTAATATATTTATTTGCAACCAGAGAGAGAGAGAGAGAGAAGAGGGTGAGCCAGGGTCCCTAGCCACAGCAAAGGAAATCCAAACACATATGTCCCTTGTGTGCATCTGGCTTTACATGTGTACTGGGGAGTTGAACTCAGGTCATTAGGCTTTGCAGGCAAGCACCTTACCTGCTGAGCCATCTCTCCAGCCCCTCTCTTCTTCACCTTCTCCTCAGATGGGTAAGCTGTCTTCCTAGGAGAATGTGGAATGACTCATTGGAAATACATTCAGCTAAGGTAAAAGTTATCCTGGTCTTAGAGATGGGCCAAAGTTTTAAAGTAAGCTGATGGAAGGAGCTGAGAAAAGCCCACACTTGTCCTTGATCTTGGAAATTCCATGCAGCCCTCCGTGTCTCAGAGCAAGCCACCACATAGTACCAGTGACAGGCCAGGGATCCAGACAGAACACAGCACACATGTTTAGATTTGCATTTCATAGAGACATGTCCCATTTCAATATAATACTTTCCCATAATATCCTATTAGGTCTACCTGTACTTTAAAAATAAACTCATTTGCCTTTAATTGAAAATTCAACTTTAACTATGGGTCCTCTGTTTTCATTTGCAGAGCCTGGTGACCCTGTGTCAGACAGATTTTTAAATATAAATGCCAATATGATGATTAGTTTTTATTTATGGTATTCTGCAAAGATACCCTTGGTATTATTGATAAGATGTTGAAATACGTTCATTCATTCCTAAAGCTATTTATTGTTTAGTTGTCATAAACCAAACACAAAAACTCCCATTCTGGGCTGTTTTTGAACAAAGCAGTGATATAATTGAAGGAGACCTGTAACTTCAAATACTGGAAATTATGGAATTTCATAGACTTCTTGTCCTAAGATTGGCTACTTGAATACGTTTCTTTGCAGGTGTATATGTGGTGTGTGTGTGTATGTGTGTGTGTGTGTGTGTGTGTGTGTGTGTGTGTGTGAATAAGAGGAAGACCTTGGGTATCTTCCATCCCCTCTCCACTTTTATTATTTGAGGTAGGATATTTTACTGAACCTGGAGTTAACTGGTTTGGTTAGACTGGCTATCCAGTAAGCCCTAGGGAGCCTCCTACCTCTGCCTACAGGTGCTGAGGTTATAGTCACATACATTTTATATGAGTTCTAGGCATCCAAACTCAGGTCATCATGCTGTGCGATGAGCACTTTACCCATTGAATTCATTTTAAATGTTGATAACATTGATGTGCTAAGTACTGAGGCTGGCATTTTGTAAAATGTGGCCATAGCTTTATGCTATAGTATTTACACATAGTGAAGCTCGGCATAGTTTTACGAACCTCTAGTCCCAGTTCCTTGGGAGGCCAAGGCAGGAGGATCTCTTAGGTCCAGGATTTCTAGGCTAGCCTTGGCAAAATAAGACGCCCCATGTAACTGAAAACAACAAACAGAAAAAGAGGTGGTGAACACAGCTGCCATATTTTCTTGATATTTCTCTAAACTCCTGCTATAAAAATTCCACACTTGAATTGTTAACATTAATC
Source organism: Zapus hudsonius (assembly GCA_004024765.1). Classification (NCBI taxonomy): domain Eukaryota; kingdom Metazoa; phylum Chordata; class Mammalia; order Rodentia; family Dipodidae; genus Zapus; species Zapus hudsonius. The sequence continues at coordinate 39,838 of PVHP010001441.1, read as the reverse complement.
TCCAGTTCCATAAAATGTGTATTGTACATATTCTCACATTAATGATGTCTACAGAGACAAATTTCCAAAGATAGCTTCTTTTTCTTTTTTTTTTTAGATAAAGAAATGTAACTTTAATGGAATTTCAAGTGCTTTCATGTTTTGTTCACAATGCCTGATGCAATGAAAAGCTTCTGAACAAAGATATATATTTTGGTGCTTCGTCAATACTTGAGAATTGCTATTATAGGATCCTTTATAAACAACAACAGAAAAATAAAAAAAAAACACATGCAAAATCTTCTCTAATGAAATTGCTCCCAAACCTGCTAAGATAGTGAAAACTCCTGTCACTCAGTGTCCACATTCTTATCGGTGTATTGTCCACTGGGCTGAGGCCCTCCTGACAATTGGGAAGGGTGCCTTTTATTCACTAGGCATCTTGGTCAGCTGAACAGGAGAGCAAAACAGAGTGAAGTAAGAAGGGGGAATGTTGGGTCTTTGCCAGGCATATTTTAAAAGTGAGAAGCAAGGGGTGGAGGAGACTCACACCCAGCCGGCTGCTTCTCATGCCATTCAAAGGAATCACGGGCCCAATTCAGTACATACAGCAAGAGGAAAAATTAGAGCTTTATTTAACTCCTGGATTTTCAAAGCTGTGTAATGTTCTTTGAATGTCCAGCCTGTCTTGGTGAGCACTCCCAGTTTACAGCTATGGGGAGAAAGGAATTCCCCAAGGAAGGATGTAGTACTCATTCACCATAGCGCAGGCCAAGGAGCAGAGCTGGAGCACTGGTCTTCCTCTCTGTTCCTCTTGCATTTCCACAGCTGCCTAGCAGGCACAGCAGTCCTTCCCACTGAGATAAAAGACCACTCTCCTTCATTCTTGCTTTTAATTTTTTTCTATGATACTACAGATCAATGCTTTTGTAATATAAAATATAACTGAATTATGAACAAAATCAAATTGATACGTAACATAAACTCAACTTTTAAAAAGAAAATTGAATTAGTTGCCAGAAAATTATTCTATCCGATTGCTATGCATTTCCAAATTCTTACTCTCTTGTACTATAAACTGTAATAATAAACCACAGGCCAGCATTGGTCTGCTTTGTCCACTCTGAAAAGCTCTGAAAAAAGTTTTCAACAATAATATGAACACAGGTCTTGGTTCTGGGAATATAGGTCAGTGGTAGCCTTTTCCTAGCATGTGAAAGGCCCTAGGTACAGTTCCCAGCAACACACACACACACACACACACACACACACACACACACACACAAACACACACGGAGAGAGATGGGGTGGGAAGGGATGGAGAGGAGGCTGGAGGAACAAGAGGAAGGGAGAAACAATTCAAGGAGTCTTTCAGAGAGAAGTTTTAGGATCTACATGGCACCGTTGCTCTATAAAATCTATAAGGTCAACTCTATCTTAGTCTTCATTTTATAATGTACAGAGAAGAAAACCGATTATCTTACTTAATACACGGCATGGTCTGAGGCCAGCAGAGTCTGACTTTGGTGACATTCATTACATAAAGGGCATCTTCTATTGACAACCAGGAAGCAGAGAATTGTTAGAATCATAATGTAATTCAACTGGACAAGTCAATGAATGAGCAATGCGATTTAAATAAATCTTTTTCATGAACATGTTTAATTCATAGAACAAGCCAGAAGGCAGAAACCAGAGATTCACCATTAGATTATTAAGAATTCATTGTTTACTGGCTTTCCCGCCCCACTTTGGAAACCACATTTCTTGGCGTTCTTTCTGAGAAACATAATTATAATAACATAATGACCACTTGCTTGCTTTTATGCTCTCTTTGTAAATACTCATTCCTAATTAGTTCTTAGCAAGAGAAAGTATTCTCCACTTTAGCCCTCATAATATACATATTTTTATATGAACTCTTCCAAAGTCAAAGCCTCAAAGGCTTTCGGAATTCAGACAACACAAGTCATCCAAAAACTTCTCAAATTCAGAAGGGAATTTCTATTTGCCATATATAAATCAAAACCTCACACATGTAAGTTCAATCATAAAGGAAACATTCCCAAAGGAAAAAGACCTCTATACATAACACTAACTATACTACAACACTATTGGAATAAAATTTAATGAATGTATCATTGGAATAGAATGTGACCCTCAGTATTTATACTAATTATTGGGTGTAAAAATGGATACATAATTAAAAATATCATAAGTAGGGGAAATAGAATTATGACCCTCTTAATACTATTGAAAGATTGTGAGAGCATTTTAGAGGTAAAAATATGCCCATCTAATCATATTATTAAACAAAATAAATATCAGATAGTATACACAGCTAAATAAAGAAATACGACTATAGGAAATTAGAGGAAAATATAGGAATAATACTTTTTTTGGTAATTTCTTTCCCTGCTTTTACTTATAACCAAGTATCAAGGAAAGTGTTTATTGATCACTTTATGAACATATTACATATTAGTCATATTATATTTGTGTTATACTTTGATGTTCTCTCTACCACACCCCCATCTCCCTGAGGCCCCTCCTCAGTGGGGTTATCAATATTCACTGTGAGGTCATGAATGCTCCAGTCATTCTTTGTGGGGTTGGATGCCTCACAATCCACCTTCCCATCCTGGGCCCATGCAGTCTTTCTGATTCCTCTTCCACAGTGTTCCCTGAGCCTGACAGGGTTTGTTATAAGCCTCTAAATGAAAAGTTAAAAATAAACTTATTTTTGTTTATCTGAGACAGAGAGAAAGAGGCAGACATAGAGAGAGCATGGGTTTACCAGAGCCTCCTGCCACTATAAACAAACTCTAGACACATGTGCTATTTAGTGTATCTGGCTTTATGGGGATACTGTGGAATCAAACCTGGGACATCAGACTTTACAAGCAAGCACCTTTGAAAACTGAGCCATATCTCCAGTTCTAAAGGACAAGTTTGAAATAGTAAATTAAAAGAAAACGTTACATGTCTAAGTTCATAAACTATATTTCAAAAGTGGTATATATGCTATTAAAATATGAAAAATGAATTAAGAAACATAGACATCTACCAAAGAGCAAAACTTTGCAGATATAGTAATGGGAAATGTATTTTAAAAAGAACTAACCAAAATGTACTGAAGAAGGACGTTAAATTGAAATAGCATATAAAATCTATTTCCATAAGAAGCAAGGAAATGTATGTAGAAATAAATGAGGTACAGTATATTCCACATCCAACTGGTAAACGTGATAAGTGATTATATGAGATAGCCAAGGGAAGTGCAATGTAATGCTCATACTTTTTTATGGCTCCCGAGTGTTGAAATTGTTGTTCAGAAAGTAATTTGATAATAAACAGCAAAAATTGGTAAAAACATGTTCTTACTATTTGACATACAAATGTCATTTCTAAAAATTTCATTCTCAAAGTTATGTAGCCAGACATTCAAAAAAGTACTAGTTCTATTAATGTTATTAAGGAAACGAAAAGGTCCAACCAGTTAAGATGTATTTTAAATCCATCTATATCTTCACATATACACAATGTTATATCTGTAGATATTATGAAGTCATGAGAAGCACATTTTGGTGCATCAACTTTGAGAGACATTTAAAATAAAATGCTCAATCAATAAAGGCAGGACATAAGAATGACTATAGAATGTGGTAACTGTATGTTCTTTTGCACCCAAGGATCGTGAGCTCAGCTGCTACAGTACAGAGATCCCTCACTGTATGGGAGAAGAGGAAGAAGCCTACTGAAACACAGCAATCGTCCATTCTGTTTGCTTTTCTGAAAACAGCCTTCTTGGTTCAGCCTTTCCTTTTACGATTATCTTTCCTCCCCACACCACCCATCGTTATCTACTCCCACTCTGAGTGCAGACAAGACACAGAAAAATCCATGTCTCTTATGAGAAAATATAATGGCTGTCAAAGAAGTAGCATGAGGAGATCATAAACACAGGATGGGTAGATGGAGACAGGGTTCTCTGAAGGCACAGGTCCTGTCCAACTGGAAACTATCCTTGCCAGTCAGGGCAGACTGGAATGAAAATGTCACACTTTTTTGTAGACACCAGCGCTCCCCATAGCTGCTTGCTGTTAGCCGGGCCCTCCCCATTGAGCTCTTTGACATAGCCATCAGTGGCAAGCCCTAAGCGCCTTCTCCTTCTAGCTATTTTGCAGACCAAGTTCCAGTGACAGTAGAAAGCTGTTGTGCTCCTGAATGCTGGACAGAAAGAGTCCTGCTTTCAGGAACTCATTTCAGGATTTGTGTGCCAGGGAGGTGACTCCACACACCACAATGGACTGGTAGAAAGTCCATCTAGGGGGAGAAATTTGATGATGAGAACTTCCATGGTCCTGGGATCCATGGCAAGTGTTTGGACTTTTTTCATAAATGATTGCCAGTTTTCCATCTGCACTACCAAGACTGAGTGGTCAGGTAACAAGCATGTGCTCTTGGTGAAGGTGAAACATGAACCAGCACTTTGTGTCCAGGAACAGCAAAGCGAACTGTGGACAACTCTAGTACATTTACTCATGTGCCCTTAACCTCCAGAACATTCCTTCAGGACAGCAACCCTCCACAACTTCTGCTCACCGTATCCTGCCATCTTTATTCTTTGGATTCTGTATTTTCCTTATTCCCCGACAAGTCTATCTGCATTGCAAAGTTTATGATTATGAATAACAACTAAATACCAAAAAGTTATACTTCATTCAGTGGTGGTCGAAATTCTATATTTATGTGTGAATTTGGATGAATATATATAATATATCATACATGTTATATAATTATATATAATATATATGATATGAAAACATACAATATATGATATAATTATATATATATTATATGCATACACATCAACCAGAAAACACGCACTGACTGAGGGGCCTTAAGGTTGTGACTTCTAACATTCACTTCTATACTTATGAGTGGATAAAAAACTGGAGGTAAGTTGGAGTAAGAGGAGTAGAGGCCAAGAAGCTAGAAAGCAGCCAGGAAGGAGAGTGAGAGCAGAGGGGAGGGCATAAGGGAAGGGTACAGTAGGTATGTCAGTAGAGGGGCATACACTTCGGGTGAAATGGTCCCAGTGTGAGCAGGGGAAAGGAGGAAGAAGAGGAGAGGGTGGGGATAGGATTAATCAAGATTAAAGATGTTGTGAATAAGCCATACGGAAAAAATTTCTTCACTAGAATGCTTTGGACAGAACTGCCCTGTGGGGGTGGATAATGATATGGCCAGAAGCCACAGATGGTTACAAGAAAATTTCAGTGCCAGGGGTGGGATACCTTCCAGAGTGTTTTTGGTCAGGGATGCCCTGATGCCTTTTTAAACATTACAGGCTATTGTTAAGGCTCTTGGTTGCCCACTAGAACTAGATGGTAAGACCATATTGCTAGACACCAAATGCTTGGACTGCAGGACACTGAGGAATCAAACTGCTGCTGAGCTGAAAGCCCTCTCCCTGTGCACCAGCTGTCAAGATGACGGAAAGACCTATGCAGCCTGTTGGGGAAGAAAAGTCATCATGGTCTTAATCAGCAGTGGACCCTGCAAATTTAATGCCTGGCTGGCCATGCAGGCCAAATGTGTCAACTGGTATAATGGGGGTATGTCTATTAAGAGGGAAACCAACTGCTCTTTGATTAGACTGGAATCCCACTTCATCGGAGAGAACTCATGCCTTGCAAAGAAATTTAATCAAAAGCTTATGGCTAGGGAGATCATAAGCCCTAGGGGGAAACTACTACTGTTGTTTGACTAAATTAATATATTTTGACCACCAATCTGCCCTCTAACTACTTATAATTATGATATTCTCACTTTTTGTTAGAGAAGCTTCTTTTTTTTAGATCGTGGTAATCACTAGAGAGACTCAAAATTCATCAAAGTGCTGAGAAGAAGAGACAATAGAATGTTCAGCACTGAGACATCTTTATCACACCCTCCAATGCTCAGGAACCATGGTGGAAGAGGTGGAAGGAAGAATGTAAGAGCCAATGGAAGTGGAGGAGTACTTACAATACTGTCTTCCTGTTGCAGTCAGCTTTCTAGTTGCTGCGCAGAAAGAACCCAAGCAAAAGCTGCTTGTGGAGGAATGGGTTTATTTAGCTTATGGACTCAAGGGGAGACTCCATCCTGGCAGGGAAAACGATGGCATGAGCAGAGGGGTGGACATCACCTCTGCCACAGCACTGCAAACAGCAGCAGGAAGGTGTGCCAAACACTGGCAAGGGGAAGCTGGCTTATAACCCCATAAGCCCGCCCCCAACAACACAGATCTAGTGAGGTTGTAAAACCTGAACTGCCATCAGCTGAGGATTGATCACTGAGAACACATTCATTTATTTGTGGGGGACACCTGGATCAAACCATGACATTTTAGGACATAAAGTGGTCTTGATATTCATGACCTCATAGCAGGTGATACTACCTACAAGAGATCTGTGTATAAGAGAAAAGAAAAAATGATGCCATCCAATTAGACCAGGGACAAGATGGAAAGAAGATGGTATCTGGAGGACCAGAGTCTGCACAGTGTGTTGCTGCTTCAGGTGAGGGGCCTGTTAGAGGTGCTATCTTATAACAACTTGATTTCATTAAAACTAACTCTGGGTCCTACAATAATTACCTTAATCCTTCTAAGAGCAGAACCCTTAATAGCCTCTTATTGGGCATCACTTTTTTAAATCAAAATTTTATTTATTTATTTATGAGAGAGAGAGAGAGAGAGAGAGAGAGAGAGAGAGAGAGAGAGAGAGAGAGAGAGAGCACACCAGGGCCTCCAGCCTCTGGAAAGAACTCCAGAAGCATGTGCCACATTGTGCATCTGGCTTTATGTGGGTACTGGGGAATTGAACTCAGATCCTTCTGTTTGCAAGCAAATGCCATGCCTTAACCACTAAGCCATCTCTCCAGGCCAGGCTTTACTTTTTAAATGCCTCTCTACCTAAATCCTACCACGATGAAGCACAGGAACCCATGGGAGACGAACTGCATCCAAACCAAACAGAATCTATTATGAAGTTGGTCTCTGATCTTATATTTTAAAACTTATGCATATTTTTGCATTTAAGAAACAGGATTCAAAAAACCTGTGTTATATTGACTTTGTTCTGCTGTATGCTAAACATTTTTGGCCTAATTCCAGCGGCATGATTCTTTTCTCTTTTAAATCCTATTTCCCATCCTCTATTATAGCTATGTGATGCCAAGCAATTTTCCATGTGAAGCAGTGACAATTTGATTTTGGTAGTGCACTATCCAAAATGTTCCACTATATACACTAGCAGCATGTCCCATAATCAGCCAATCATGCATGGCTTTTCAAACAGAAAAGAAAGCCTTAAATTTTAGGCTAGTACCACCATCCTGTCTCTTGGACACATGCTTTTCTAGATTGCCACTTTACAAAAAGGAATTAAGGGCCGAAAATATGGCTCAGTGGGTAAAATGCCTGAATGCAAACATGAATTTGGATCCTCAGAGCCCACTGAAAATGCCAGGTTTCTTGGTATGTACTATAATCCCAGCACTGGGGAGATAGAGACAAAGAATCCTTGGGACTCCCTGGCTAGTTAGTGTAACTGAATCAGTGAGCTTTAGTTCAGTGCACACCCTGTCTCAAATAATAAATGTAGACAATTGGGGGAAGACCACTGATATCTACCCCTGGCCTTCACACACACATAAACACACACACACACACACACGTACACACATACACACATGCACACATGCACACACACATACACACATACATGCATACACACATGTACACACATGCACACACATGCACACATACACATACACACATGTGTGCAAGGACATACATATGAGAGCACGTACATAAATACATACAAACATACAAGTGATTAAACAAAGAAAAAGGAGTTCAGCTAATGAGTACTGTCCTCAGTCTAGGAAGCAAAATTAGTGTAACAGGCTCAGCTGACCAAAGGTAATGATGAAATAGCTGGCAGAAACTACAAAGCCCTCTATGTATGGACAAAGGATGCTTTTCACTGAGCTCAAAATACATCACTACAGAACCACACTGCATATACACTCATTGTGACACACCTTCCCCCCTGGGCGCTTCACGAACTGCAAGGAAACAAGCTAGTTTGACCAACTCTGTCATATGAATGAATCTTGTGCTTCATGGGAATTGGAAAACAGAGAGAAAAGTCTAGATTTCATCTTCAGAAACCAGTCATTGGTTTTCTAATATCTTTACTTTAAAAATCATGTTCCACTTTTAAAAGGATTTAATAAAAAAGACAAAATGAGACCTGCTCAAATTATAATAGTATTAAAAAAAAACAACTATATCCTTGCTATTAGGCTGGACCAAGAAACATTTTGCTTCATTTTCCATAAAAAGACTTGGTATAACCTTTAAAATGAGAATTTTTACAAGTGTGTGATATCAAACCTTAAGGGCTTTCTTCCTACCGAAGCATTAAAAAGTGAGAATTCTGATTTCTTGTTGACAATGCTTAAACGAGTATGTCAGCTTATAATTAGAAATGCAAGGGAAGACTTTTTATATCTGAATATTTAACACATATTAAATTTTGTCTATGTGTTCTCTCTACAGTGTAGGTATCTCAAGTTATTCACTTGTGAACTTGATTTTCTCTGAGGTGTCGAGTTCACTATGAAAGTAAGAATTTGACCAACTAAAGCTTTTCTTTAAATGCTTTTCTCTGTGGTGTGTGTGTGTGTGTGTGTGTGTGTGTGTGTGTGTGTGTGTGTGTTTTAATAATGTAGTCTTAGCCAGGGGTATTGGATCATAACTGTAATACTAGCTGAAGCAGAATGATGAGTTTGCACCAACTTGGGCTATACAACAAGTTCCAGGCCAGCCTAGATAGCACAGTGATACTTTGTTTCAAAATAAACAGCAATCAAAATCATATTCCTAACCTTTAATCCCTCCAGGCAAATAAAAACTGAAATGAGTAGACTGAGAACATTCCTCCAGAGGTAGGTGGAGCGTGGTTAAGCTCGCTGTGCTTTGATTTTCGCTTTGCCTAACTCTAGAACATGTTTTTGCTAGAGCATCTCTCCAGGGAGATGGCAGACCACCTGGTCACTATGGCAACATAGTTCCACATCCCTCTCTTGACTTCTCTGCGATCTTTTGCAGATAAGGTGAAGCCATTTGTTTTCTGTTTATTTGATTTCCATCCTTTGAGTTGAATCACTCGGTACAGAAAACTTATAATAGCGGATGGAGAAATACAGGTATGTGCCGATGGGTTCTATTATATAACTTCTTTTTAAAGGACTATCTCTCTATATGGATTTTTTTTTCTTCAGATTGACCACAAGGAATGATTGAAGGCTTCTCATCATGCAGATTTAGGTTATGAGCGGCCAACTGGTTGTGTTCTTGACCTGGAAGCTAAGGGTTATTGTCATTGTTGTTTTTTTTAAATACCTCAGACTAGAAACATGTAGGCAGATGGTTCAAGGACAATTTCTATTCATGTGAAAACTGAAATGGGTCAAAACAGTTTTAAGGTGCTTTGTGTGGCTTGGGTGGGTGCACATGCACATGTGTGTACTCACAGGTAGAGAGGTCAGAGAATATCCTCAGGTATTGTTCCTTGGGCACTGAAAACCTTGTTTAAGACAGGGCCTCTCTCTGGGCCTGAAATTCACCAAGTAGGATAGACTGCCTGGCCAATGAGCCCCGGAGATCCTCTTATCTCTGTCTCCCCAGCTCTGGGCTTATAATTCTGTGCCACCACACCTGACATTTTTATGCATGTTTTGGGGATTGAACACAGGTCTTCATGCTTGTAAGGTAAGCACTTTACCCACTGAACTATCTCTCCAGCCTCACACATTATGCTTATCGTGTTCATATAGGCATTATGAGATGTGTGCTTCTGTCTTGGTTTCACCAATGAGAATGTGCAGATATAGACAGAGTAGCTCAGCCCTGGCACTGTGGAGCCTCGATTCTAGCACACATGGGGCTCGCTCTAAAACCTCTCTCATGCTAACTGACTTTTGCATTACCTCACAGACCTATATTTTTTAATTTATTCTCTTTCATAATTTAACGACATAAGACACTAGTTAACTATAATCACCATGCTATAAAACGGACTCTTAAACATTTTCACCTGTCAATTAAAATTTAGAATCCTTTGAGCACAATCGCTGCGATGCAATCCGCTTCGTGAGCCCTGTAGTAACTACCACCGCTCTGTTTTCTGCGGCTCTGAAAATGCCTTTTTAAGATTCCATATGGAAGTGGGATCATATCGTATGTGTCATTCCATGTCTGGCTTATTTCATTGAACATAATGTCTTCCAGGTTTTTCCATGCTGTTACAAATGACAGGTCACCCTTGAGGGCTGGCCAGTATGCTATTCTGCATCCCCCAGCACCAGGTGTATTTAAACTTTCACACGCGTTAGGTCCAAATGCCCTGTACCAACTATTCAATGGATCCCTGGAAAGAGTTAAGGTGAAGCTGGCTGCAGCTCCAAATTCAGTCAAGCACTTATGTGAGTGTTTGGAATCTTTATTTATATTTGAACATAGTCATTCCTGAGTTTCATCGTATAAATGCAGTAGAACTAAACTTAAATCCTTTGACAATGTAGTTGTTTTTGTTTGCAGTGTTTTTCAGATGTGATTAAGAGCTTTGGTTGAAAGTATTCTTAGAACCATTCATTCAAATATGAAATCCTGCAGCAGAGCCAAGGACATAGGAAAGTCACATACTCACACTGGATTCTCTCATCCTTATAGGTGAGAAGACAGGGCTGGGGGTATAGCTCAGTGGTAAAGCACTTGGCTAGCATGTGCTAGGTCCCGAGTTTTACTCCTAACACTGCAAAATATAAGAACACAAAGCAACCCCCTCCCAAACCCAACAACTAAATCAGAAGAGTGCCAGCTCTTTAGAAAGAGTAGCGTGGATTTAAAGTACTTTTAGTGATGTATCTGAAACCATTTTAACCCCTTAAACACACTGACCCAGAGGCTGAGTGGTTGAGGTTATGACTTCTAGTTCTCATTTTGCTTGGGAAGAGAGTCCTGTTGAAAGCTATGAAGTTTGCCACTTAGAATTTGACTGCAGGGCTGGAGAGATGGCTCAGTGGTTAAGGCACTTGCTTCCAGTGCCTAAGGCCTCAGGTTCAATTTCCCAGTACCCACATAAGCCAGACCCACAAGGTGGTGGCCCTGGTGTTCTCTCTCTCTCTCTCTCTCTCTCTCTCTCTCTCTCTCTCTCTCTCCTTGAAAATGAATAAATAAAATATTTTTAAAAACTTGACTGCAGAGGATTCAGGTCCTCTGGAATGAATGCCTTTGTTTCCTGGGGTCGATGAAACAAAGTACCACCAACTGAGATCAAAATGTCAATAGGTCATTTGCCCCTAAGATATGAAGGAAATCTGGTCTGGGATTTTCGTAGCTTCTGGTATCTTCAGGCATTCCTTGGCTTATGGATGACTTCTCCATGGGGATTCATTTGTCTTCCTTTGGTAGATATTGCCTCTGTGCTCAAATTCCTCCACTTCACAGTCATAGTGGGTTAGGATCCTCCCACTTGAATGACCTCAACTTGTTCATCTGAAAAGACCTTGTTTCACACTTACAGGTAATGTAATACTCAGATAAAATAATGTATAGGTAAAAGTCACATTTACAAATAATGACCAGAAGTTTATTATCTTTTGTGGGGACACAATGTAACAAATCTTTTTGGTTACCAAAAAATATATATATATAAATAGAAAGAGGGGCAATCCTCTTTCTATTTATAGAAAGAAGAGTTTTCAGAAGAAGAGATTTGTTAATGTTTATTTAAAGTGAACAATATTTTAATGTATATATAATTTTTAAAGTTATGAAACCTAGGAACAGAGAGATGGCTCAGTCAGTAAAGGACTTGTTGCACAAGAATGAAGACCTGAGTTTGGATCCCTAGTATCCACATTAAATCCAGGCATGATGGCAAATGCCTATAATCCCAGTACTGGGGAGGTGGAGAAGGGATCCCTGGGACTTGCTGACTAGCTTGTCTTGCTGAATCACTGAGCTCCAAGTTCAGTGAGAGTCCCTGACTCAAAACAAAACAAAACAAAAACAAAAACAAAAAACAAGAAAGAAAGAAAGAAAAAGATGGAACATGTTTGAGGAAGATATTCAATGTAAAACTCTGGTTTCCAAAAGCACACACACACACACACAGGCACTCGTGCATGAATACACACATATATATGAATACTCACACACACACATGCACACATACCCCCATACACTGGTCTATCTTGTGGTACTCACACTAATCCTTTAGATTTAGTAAATAAGCTTAAAGTCAGAGAGCTTAATTATACATTTATTGATAGCACTAACAAGTTGGGTTTAGCGATTGAATCTGAAATGTCCTCAATACGCTCATGTGTTGATTACTCAGTTCACAGTGGTTGGTGATATCTTGAAGGGTGTGGGGGCTTTAGGAAGTGGGGTCTGGTTGGTGGATGTAGGTCACTAGGGGTACTCTGACCTGCATTCTCTGCTTCCTGTCTGCTGTCATGTGAACAAACGTCTGCTAATGCCACCAATGAGCTCCTCCAGCATGCCTTCCCTGCTCTGATGCACTGAGATCCCTCCGAAACTGTGGACCCAAGCAAACCTTTCCTCTCTTGTTTATGTTCAGTATTCGGGCATATCAATGTAAATGTAATGAATATGGAAGGAGTCCCAGGTTCAACTTTAGGCAGCCAGGCCCATTCATGTTTACTGCTTTTTCCAAGTAAATTGGTAGTTTGATAGGACTCATCAGAGATCTGGAGTATGACCGCTGAGAACCCTCATACTACTGTGTTGACATCACAATGGACCTGAGTAGCTGCCTTCAAGGAGGCAAAGAAAGGTAAATATGTGCTCTTTCAGAAAGCAGAGCATTCATGGTGACTCACTGAGGGATCAAGGAATATGCAATGCTTCCACTTATGAGTATCCTACAAGCCCTATTGATTGGCAAGAGAGAGGGAACACTGTCATGGTTAACTCTGTGCCCCTTGATTATTACACAGGGTGCCCAGATAAAGCCTTGTTTCTTGGTGCATTCCTGAGAGTGTTTCCAGATGAGACTACCATTTTAATTGGTGGCCTCAGCAGATTGCCCTCATCAGTGTGGGCAGGAGTCAGCCGATCCATCAAGGACCTACTCATAACAGGCAGGAAAAAGAAGAATTTTCGTCACATTTTTTTCCTACCCTTACACTAGATTTATATTATCATTGTCCCTGGTTCTCTGGCCTTTTGACTTAGACTTAATTATACAACCAGCTTTCCTGGGACTCTGGATAGCACACAATAGGCCTTAGGACTCCCTAGCTTCTATATTTGCCAAACCAATTTCTTGTAAGAAATTTTATCTCTCTCTCTCTCTCTCTCTCTCTCTCTCTCTCTCTCTCTCACACACACACACACACACACACACACACACACACACACACACACACACACACACACACAAAGAGTGTTTCTATTTCTCCCCAGAGCCTTAAATACAACAGAATCTGAAGACTACCTTATTGACAAGTGGCTTCATTTTCACAGAATGTCCTCTTTGATAAAATTATTTGCTTTCTTTGTGTTTGAGGGATGATTTAAGATGAGAATGTTTTATCAACAAGCATGTTGCTTTTTGAAACCTGCTGAGCCCCAAGTGAAGTAGTTACTGGAGTCTATAATAACCCCCAACTTCATACCATTGACATGTTAAACTAATTAAAGCTGTGTTGTTTTTCAGGAATTAAGATAAGGGTGTCAAACACCTCCCTTGCAAATTGCAGAGGCTACAGATGTTTTATTTCCTTAGCTTTCAAAATGTGTCTCTCTCCCCCCCCCACAGTTAGTAAACCACCTGCTTAGATCAGGATGGGAAGTGATCTTCAGAGTTCAACACTGTACCACAGCCCTGGCAAGACACCAAGAGGCATCTCTCCTTTTCTTTCAATGCTTTCAGGAGTCATTCACTCTTATATCTTGATAGATATTCATGTCCACAACCTTGAGCGATATCAGAAAGCTTCACTGGTCATTTGGCTCTAAACTTTCAAACAACATAGTCAGAGAATTCAAATCATATCGGATATCCAAATATATAATTTAAAAGATATTCCTAGGGTTGGGGAGATAGTCACTCAGTAAAGTTCTTGCTGTGAAAGCATGCGCACCTTTGAGTTCCATCCCCAGGACCACATAAGCATGTTGTGTGTGGTGTTGTGCACTAGCAATCCCAGTGTTAAGGAGGCAGTGACAGGGAGATCCTTGTACCTTGCTGGCCATCATATCTACCTTAATTGACAAGTGACCCTTCTCAAAGGAGGTAGACGGTGCTCATGAGGATGACACTCAAAGTTGCCCTCCACATGAACATGTACATGTGCACATGCACCTCACACTTGTGTGCACACATACACATAAATACATGACACTCATTGGCAGTCCTCTCAGAAAGAGCTATGAAAAACAAAATACAGAACATACAGAACCCTCTCCTATTAGTACTGCTGGCGGTTTATAGTACAAAGGGAGGTTATTGCTTTTGCGACCTTAATTTCCACCCTTTTTATCCCCCAATCCTGATGAAACCTTTCTTCAGTAATATGGGACTTTGGAAAGAACTTCGTACCCAGAACATTTGGGGTTCTTCTTAAGGGGGCTGAAGATTCAGATAAGTTGTAAAGTACATGCTCAGCTTGGGTGAAGTTCTGAGCTCAACACGGTTTTCCTACATAGCTTTCAGGCCAATGAGCCCATTTTATAGATGCATTAAAAACACAAAGGGAGTATTTATATGTTGGTTTCTCAATACTGGATGCATCTTATTATTTGCCTGTGAAATGTATTAAGAATACTTGTACCTGGGTCTCATCCCAGAATATTTGAATTCAAACCTGTAGAGATGAGGCCATGAAGAATCTGCTTAAAAGAAAAAAATATATTCTTGGATGAAGAAGCTGAGGGTTGACGTATGGGAGCCTTTGGGCTACATGTTATGGTAAGCACTGTGTTCCCTGTGGGGCTGGGCCCATTGTGGGTTTTACTCAGGGAGACAGGGATGAGGAAAGAAAATAAGGGAGAAAAGGAAAGAACAAATATAGAAGGTGAAACAGGAAGGTTTGTAGAATGAGAGAGAAAGGGTTTAAGAATAGAGAAGTTGGATGTTCCCCAAAGTAGGCCCTGGCTGGAGTCAGGATTTCTCATTTGTAAAGTGCATGGCCTCATTCTTCCTCCTGGCTCCACACTAGCCATATGTTGCAGTTGCTTAATTGACTGTGTAGAAAAGACCTTGGCAGAAAAAGTAGGGCAACTGTAGCTTGGAATCTGTGGTTTTTGAGTTTTGAGTCTCTTCCTAAAATGTTGAGATACTCTACTACTTGTGAGGGTTAAATAAACCCCCTTAGGAACTGTAATCCTTATATGAATGGAAGAGATAGACATACAATATGGAAAAGTAAACATACAATGTGACCCAAGAAAGGATTCAGGCTTGTTCAAATGCATGTTACCTGCCAGGTTCTTCACAAATACCTTACAGCAGGACCTCAGTGTCTTGCTTGGTCCCTGGTTGTACATGTGCGTTTAAAGGAAATAGGCTTAGAGGATACTGTGAATACCGATTGAGAATGGGTGGCAAGTCATTTTGCTAGGCCTGCTGTAGTATTCCAAGGGCCATCAAGACTTGATGTCTACATTCACACCTACATTCGAATGTCGTTTCCTCCACGAAGCCTTTCTGGATTCCTGCTACAAATTTTAGTTGTTTTCTATTGCATTCTTATGGCACCATGTCTGGACCTCGAATGAAACCCAGTGTCCATAAATTCTGTATCATGGTTCCTCCTCCAACAGACATAGATCCTCTTCATTTTTAATTATATCTCTCTTTTGATTCTAAACACTTTTTTTCATTTATTTAGTATTTTCTTCTATGTATTTACCTGCTACTAGCCAGGCCCTGTGCTATGGGCATGAAACCATAAGGATTTACATGCTCCTTAGAGAAAGAAATGATGATTATTATTTGAGGTAATAAATGTGGCAGTATAAAACACAGATCACAATACAGGTGTGCAAGAATGTCTCTATTTTTCCTTTAACTCTTCATCGGCTTTTTGAGTTGCAATCAGTTTACTTACATTTTTCTCCTTTTTTTCCAGGCTTGGTTCTAGCTAGAAGTTTAGAATTAACCAAGTCTTATAGGCAGGGAAGCATCATTATATGATTGAGTCATCTGAGCATAGCTATGTCTGCTTGAATATTCTTTTTTTATTTTAAGGTAGGGTCTTGCTCTATCCCAGACTGACTATGTAGTCTCAGGCTGGCCTCAAACTCAAGGTGATCCTCCTACTTCTGCCTCCCAAGTGCTGTGATTAAAGGTTATCTGCCACCATGCCCAATCCAAGGAAATTTTTTATGTTACAGAGAACTGCATAAAAACGAAGCACATCTCAATATATATCTTAAGTTTTATAAATACAAGTTTTGTCTTGGAGGATCTGGCATAAGTATAAATGATGGTCCTTCAATAGTTTTCTTCCTTAGAGGGCTCTCTTTTCTTGTAAATAAACATCACCATATATGGATCTTTTCGTAGAACAGTCGGGCATCCAAAAATGCTAAGGAATGAAATTTTTAATAAAAGAATTCCAGATGATGGCTCAATAAATGATTATTGCTGGACATGGTGGTGCACACCTTTAATCCCAACACTCAGGAGGCAGAGGTAGGAGAGTAGCTGTGAGTTCGAGGCCACACTGAAACTATATAGTGAATTCCAGGTCAGCCTGGGCTAGACTGAGACCTTACTTCTAAAAACTAAAAAAAAATATTATTATCAATGACTGGTTATTTGGAAATGATATCCTGCTTGGATGTTTTGTGGTAAGGCACTGAGATGTCCCCCATGCCTGCCTACCTGGTCGATCTAGGAGTCCCTCCTCTCTGGGATCCTTAAACCTGCTTAAATCACTTTCAAATCTTCTCCCCACTTCTATGTCTATGAAAATGAGACACTTCCCTATACCCATACAATCTGCTTGGTCTCTGGCATGTTGACCTCACCTATGGTTTTGCTATCCTATGCTGGGCTCTTTTTAAACACGATTCATAGGATCCTTTTATCTCAGCTCCAACTATGCCAATATCTATACGTCTCTGTGGCAAGATATTATTATATTTATTTTTGGAGAATTCTTATTTGAGGTTGGACCCTTTAGTGACCATGTAGACATGAGGTATTACCCAAGATATTATCTTGGCAAAAAAAAAAAAGAACCCTCAGGAAAAGGAGAGGGAGAGGGAACAAATAACAAATGGTTCCTTAGGGGTGGATGCAGAGTTACAGCCAGACAGAAATGAGAACTAAGTTTAGCAAGCAATGTCGAGAGAAGCCAGAGCATGGAGGGCTATGGGATCATTTTGGGCCTTCAGCTTATCGTCAAGAAAAACGGGCCTAAGATAAAGAACTGTTCATGGGTATGAGCAGAGGAACACACAGACATTTGCATGTGATAAGTATTCTATCTTAGGATGATGTAAGGATGGATGGAACAAAGTTGGGCTGGGGCAGGTGAGCCAGGTGGGGAGGGTGCCACTGATACCTGTAAGGGGTGAGGACCAGGGATGTAGCCCCATTGGTACAATGCTTGCCTAGCAAAGCAATGTTGTTCAAACCCATGATGTACTGGGTTTGATCCCCAATACCTGGGTGTGGTGGTGCATTCCTGTCATCCCAGCACTTGGAAGATAGAGGTGAGAGGATCAGAAGTTCAAGACCAATCTTGGCTACATAGTGAGTTCAAGGTCAGCTTGGTATACATAAGCCCCTTTCACAACAAAATAAGAAAAGTGAATGACATAAGAGATGTGAAACAGAAAGGGTCTGGATGAGGCAGTTGTGGTCGAAAAAGAAGACATGCCCAGGCAGAGAAGTGCTGTAAATGCAGAATGAACCTGATACTGAGCCCAAAGGAGAGGGAGACATTAGGTATGATAGATTTATATACAGGCTTTTAGCCTAAACAATTTGTTTGATAATGGCAGAATTCCTTAAGGCAGGAAGCACAGAAGGAGGAATGTTTATGAAGTTAGTCTGGGACTTACTAAATTTGTAGTATCTGGGGCTACAGGTAGCAGTGTGAGCATGCAGATGAGGCCAATTGAATACACAGGCTCAGAGCTCAAGACAGAGACTTGGGATAAACCTGTAAGATGTGTAGTCATCAGTAGAAATTATTCGCATATTCGAAAGCTATAGAGTGGAAGAGATTTGCTTTGTCTGACTGACGTGTAAAGTAAGGAGAAACTAAGGCTAAGAACATAACACCAGAATACTAACTACTAAAGATAAAGAAAAGAGAAGTCCACAAAAGAAGCCAGGGAGTGAGAAAGTCAGTACAGTATAAGAATTTTCCTTGGGGCAGAAAGATTGTCAGAGCCGTGGTGGGGAGACTATCCAAAGGCATGGTACCCCTCAGTAACAACACATTTGGAGAACCGGGCTGAATACTAGGCTATCAATGGCCCCCTGCCACAAGGACTGATCCAGACAACCCACGGAGGAGGATATCCAGCTGATTGGGGATGGGGATGGGGGTTGGGGAATTGGTGATAACAACTCATTGGTGGCCCACTAAATAATATAACTCATTATGGACAATAAAAAAAATTTAAAAAAAAGAATTTGACCACAGATGGTAAGATATCATGGAACTCCAGGAAAGAGAATATTATAAGAAAATAGTGGGCCATTGGGCCACATGACATTGAAGAAAGGACAGAGAACACACAGGACTTAGGCTCCCAGAAGACAGTTGGCATCTGCTGGGTTAAAATTGGAAGAAGCCAAGGAACAGCTGGCCAAAGAGTAGATGCACATCAATCCCGCAGAGTGGTGCTCCTGGTGAAAACTCCTCTTATGTCTCCCATCTCTCACCTGATTGTTGGAAGAAAATCATACAGGCTTACCATGATCTCTTTGTTGCCTATCTCTGTGACTCCATCTTTCCTGACTTCCTCCCACCAATCCATGTAGTCAAGGGGGCCTTCTTTCTCTCCTGAGGACATGTGAGGATCATGCATATGGCATGAGACACTCTTCTCCAGATAAATTCCAGTCTGTCTCTTCCAGTCTATCTTAATTTCAAAATTACTTCACCTGAGACACCTTCCCAGGGAATCTAAGGGAAAACCCAGCACTTCCTCAAACTCAAACTCACTGTCAACCACTGTATTAGTTTCTTTGTCTTGTCATGGTGACAAGATACTGGACAGCGGTAACTCAGGGGAGGCAGTCTTTGCTTTGGTTCACAGTTTTAGGGGAAACAGTCCATCATGGTGGGAAGATTGGCTGACAACTGGAGTGGCTTTCTGTGGTGGAGGGAGCTCACAGCACTGTTTACTTGCTTACACATTGGCAGATAGCAAAGTAGAGAGCAGGATCTGAGGCAGACCTGGCTATACCTTCAAAGGATTCCCCCCCCCCCACTCTAGTAACTGACTTCCACATGCTGGTTCCTACCTGCTGTAGTTTTTACAACTTCTCAACACCACCAATTAGGGATTAGGTGCTCAAACACATAGCCCCTGGGGCACAATACCTTCTTACCACATTACTTTATTTTCTTTAGAGTGTATCTGCTCTCTATTCTTATATATTCATTTATTTGTCAATATTTATTGTATGCTTCCCTTCATGCTAACGTAGATTCCTTAAAGTCAGGGACCTCAATTGTATTTTTAATATCTAAAAGGGTGTAGAGTAAATGCTTAATGAATATTTCTTGGCTAATCAAAATGAAGCAATTATGCAGAAAATCCATTGAAGAAGTAATGAGGAAGGCGTCTTCCATAGCCCAATGACAGCATGCCTGGCTAATAAGCATGAGGTTCTGTGTTCAGTCCCAAACACTGCAAAAACAAAACAAAAAAAGTTGCCAGTAAAACTAAATGCATAGATACGGGTCTGTAACTCCAGTATTCTGGAAGCTGAGGCACAAGATTTGTTGAGAATTTCAGGCCAGACTGGGTTATATATATTATAAAAAAAAACCAACAACTAATTAACAAATACCAACCACAAAAGCATTATCGGGGTGAACTAATGCCCTAGTTTATATTTGTGACCCTAAATATATAAATCTTGCCTAATTCTCTCCAAAGAGTAGAGATGGCACAATTAGAATAGAACCAGACCAGAGCACTAGCTTTTTTGTGAAGATTGGGTGGATAATGGTACAAGACACTATAGCAAGGTCTGGGTACATGGGGAAGGAGAGCAAGATAAGACCCACAGGGAAAGTTCAAAGTCAAGGGAATACAGAACTGCAGAAGGAGGGAAGAGAGGCTCTGACACCCCCCCCCCCACACACACACCTCATACTGAGTTTCCAACTTCAAGAATAATTGCCTATAGGAATTTTGAATGTCATAATCAAATAAAATTGAATAACTCCCCCCCCCCACATAGAATGCTGGAATAATATATTTGGTGGTTCATTTTGTTGTCAACTTGACCTTTTTAGTCATCTTGGGTGGGTCTCTGAGATTGTTTACAGGAAGGCAGCCCTCTCAGTAGGTGACAGGGTATAAGGACACTCAGGGAAACTAGAAACAAACTTTCCTTCCAGGGAGGGCAGTGCAGAGGAAAATTCCAGAGACTCGGGGAGTAATCAAGTCTGGGGAAGGGTTGCAAGACCCCCCACCCTAAAACTATATAAAGGGGAAGGAATTCTCTCCTTGCCCCCCACCTGTTTGCTATTCTTTGTGTGTGGTATTAGTGATGGCTTCTCTCTCTCTCTCTCTCTCTCTCTCTCTCTCTCTCTCTGTTTGGACCTGTGAAAGGGGGACAGCCTCTTTCACTATTATAGAACTTCCCCTGGATGATCTGCAACTTCAATAAATCCTTTCCTCCCATAAACTGTGCCTGGTTTGGAGATTCATTCCAGTGGTGTGTGACTGATGGCGACTATATACAAAAAGCTGTCACCTCAAGTGTTCCTGTTGGGAAGACTAGAGAAAAATGTTTCACTTTCAGCCTTGACACCTTTACCTGCATATTTTTATTTGTGTGCTTATGTATCGGTGCCTGAAGCAAAAGGATCTTTAGAAAGCCACTCTTGGGCACATGCAGCCCAACCAGACTCCTGAAAAGTCTTAAGTGGTAGAAGAATATAAAATTTGAGGGAGAATTATTTTTTTCCCTTTCTGGTTTTATATTCTTTAGAAATCAGCCCAATACTTATGTTTAGAGATGTCCTACTTTTTTTTTCCAGTGGCTCATCCCATTACTGAGTAAATGCAAAATCAGCACGGTCAGATAGTTTAAAACACCCTATGCTGTCTCTTTTATTCAAATTTGGTAATAGAAACCTTTAAAGGTAACTGTGTTAATGAAATGTTATTCATGACACTGCATCTTCTGCTGTACAGAAATTAAAAGCAATAGTTTTCTGGCCTAGAGCTAACTTTTTATGACTCCCTGGGTGCTCACTTTTTTAACCTTGACTTTTAAAGATATTCAGATGAGTGAGTTTTCTTTTTTATTTGACACATTTTCACATATGCTGTCTTGGTTTTTCATATCCCTTTCCCATAAGGGGCCTTTCTGAGGAAGTGAAGGATCTGTGTTTAATTATCTTGTGGGCACAATTTGAAGAGAATCCAGTCTTCTCCTCCATTGCTCTGCCTCAAGGAGGAATTAGCAGCAAGAGTGGACTGGGTTGGCTCTTGGTAATGATTTCTCTCAGCTTCCTTTCTGTGGTACCAAGTCTACCTGTTTGTGTGGGTGCATCTCAAGTTCACTGACTCAGACCCTGGCTTGATTGGGACAAGGCTGCACTACAGGTTTGTTTAACATAGAAATCTGCTCAGCAAAAAATTTTAATTATAAAAAGATAAAAGAGATAGCTTTCAACTGAGAAAAAACTAACTTTAGGACATTTTAAATACTTAAAGGCATGACCATATACATGTGGACAATTCATAACTGGTTTTCAGAAATCTAGAATCACATGGGTTGTGTTTTATGGCTAAAACTAGAATTAAGGAGACTGCTATTTACTTAAAAGCATGGAGTTGAACAGTGACAGAATAAGGCCAGAGATTTAATTCAGATCACTTCTAAGCAATAGTACGTTTTCAAAGTTCATTCAAAATAGACACCTATGTCTTCAAATGTAGCTGAGTGGCAGAGTACTTGCTAACCAGGTATAAATCCCCAATTTCATCAGCCCTATGATAAAAAAAACCCCAAATTTTAAAAATAAACAAAATCCAGAACCTCAGAAAAATTCAATGCTAATTAGAGTTGTCCTTATTATTGCATAAATAATATTCCTGGTAAGATACAAGTTACCATTTTGACCTTCTTTCTAATTCCTATCCATCAGTCACATTAGTAAGGTCCGATTTCATTTTTCTATAGTATAAACCATGTAGTTTGTTAGGGTTTCCTATCTTCAGGAAGGCATGGACTCAGAGAAGCGATATGGATATACAAGGCAGAATTTTCCACACACACACTATATTT
The DNA here is from genome assembly GCA_004024765.1 of Zapus hudsonius. Lineage (NCBI taxonomy): Eukaryota > Metazoa > Chordata > Mammalia > Rodentia > Dipodidae > Zapus > Zapus hudsonius. The sequence goes on along the minus strand of PVHP010001441.1, from coordinate 17,267 downwards.
ATACATCTCTCGATATCTCTATATCATCTATTATAGATATTATCTCTATCATTCATTTATCTGTTTTTACCATTTTATATCTATATTTCTATTATCTATATCCATATATTTCTCTCTCCCTATATATCACTATATAACTATCTACCTTTATATATCTTTATCTATATAGATTTATCATCAGTATCTATCTATCCATATTTATCTACCTATCAATCAATCTATCTCTATATCTGACTATATATCTATGTCAACATCATCTCTATTTCACTCTCTATAATATTTATGTCTTATCTATGTATATATCTATATCTGTAGATTTATCTGGACTTGGTCAGTACAAGTAATTGAATCAATACTATTGCTTCCTACGCTGTGAAGGACATTAGAACAGTCACAGAACTGAAAGTGCTTTTAAGAACCAAAATCAGGAACTCATGTCATTTTTGTTTTCCTCTGCTTGGCTTCATTTTATAAATAATCTTCTACCGGTATTTGGAAAGATGACCACCAGTGCCTAAAATTTGCATCATATTGGCAACATCACTGTAAACTGTGGCTTCCAAATCTATTTCTGAATCTCAGAAAAGGCTTCCAGTTGGATCTGATTAGGTCATGTGTCCTCCTGTATGTCCTCCTGATGTCCAGAGGAAAAGGACATGAAGGTTGTCTCTGGTTATTGTGAAATGAGCATTTTGGACAAAATACCAGAAAGTGAACAATTACAGCCAATTACATGTTGATTTAAGGAGCTACAAAGCTCATCTGCTCTCCCATCTCTTCCTATTAACTTGCCTTTCAAATAGATACTACAAAATTCAGATGCCCAGCCCTCATCACAGAGTCACCAAATCAGGATGACTTAAGGCGGAGCCCAAGGGAGTATATTAAATTTACTCTGTACATACTCTGCTACATCCTCAGAAAGATCTCTTGTTTGAAGTCATTCTCATTGGGAGTCTGTTTTCTGAGATGGATAATGTATCAAAAATTCATTAGTCATCAATAGCTTATGAAATAGTGCAACAGATTAGCTTAATTCATTTGTCTGGATTTTAAAAGGCTGAGATATATTAAATCACAATTTATTGAAGAACACACGAGGAGTTAGGGCTTTCACTAATGGGGCTGAGCATGAGGAGGGGACAGCATTGCAGTGGGGCCCTGAGTAGGTCGGAATCATCCGGATTTCATATTCCATTTTCTGGCTTGTCTACTATTCTAGCTCTCTGAAACCTTCTTTTATAATGTCTCTTCAATCTCACACTGCCAGTTTAAGATTCTTCATTCTGGCCAGAATTAAGTTCTCATAGTCTGGGGCATTACAGGTGTTTCCAGTGTCCCCATTCTTTCAGACTTCTGCCCTAGATGAGAGTCCCACTTTGCTCTCTTTCCTTCCACGTCGCTGTTCCCTGGTGAGGAACATCTCATGTTCTCCCAGCAACTTCTGCTTTAGCTTGCTGCCCCTACATATTGTTCCCAACATAGACTAGGATACCTCTCACGGGATCACCCTGCCAGTCCTCATAGCAATTCCTTATCTCTTATTACTTACTTCAGGGAGAAAAGTACAATACTCAGCTTCCACCTCTTAGATCAAGTGTATCTGCATCCAGACTTGGATCCCTACTCATCTCTTCCCTCTCCTGTTCAGAAAGTAACTTCCTTCTTCCTGTGCACCGATGATAACACCTTTGTTTTCTCCTGACCTTCAAGACTCTTCTTTGGTTCTCATTGAATTCTCTCTTTATGACTGCTTTCTTTTTGTTGGTTTCTCTTTGCCTCCTCTTTGGATTTAGTTAAGAATATATTCATGATTTATTCATCTCCTCTCTTTAGATAATTATCTGGGTGACCTCATATAATCTTTTATTTTTAGGCCAATAAATCTCAGCTGGCATTTCCAGCCCTGGCCTTTTTTTTTCCTAGCCATCAAGTTGAGTATTTCATGAGCATATTAGTGTTAACACATCTAGAACTGATTGAATCACCTTTTTGGTCAAGTCTGTATCTTTCTTTTAGTCTCAGCTAAGTGTATCATATCCTTTCAAGAACCCAAGTCAGAAAATGTTAAGCTTTTATAATATAACTCCATTCATCTTAATCTCTATATCTCATTGATTGTAAAACTCTGCTAATGTTACCACTTTTATATCTTTATATTATTTTTCTCTCTCTAAGCTCCTGGTATGTCTTCACCATACTTTTATCACTGTGACAAATACCCCACACAAACAACTTCAAAGGGGAACACCTTACTTTGGCTCACAGTTTCAGAGGTTTCAGTCCATGGTCAGCTGTCTTAGTTGTTTCTGGGTCACGGTAAGCAAAAACACAATAGAGAAATGGGGTATCCAAAGATCCAAATTACTCACTCACTTCATGGGAGCCAGGAAGTAAGAAGACAGGCTACAGGAAGCTATCATTTCAGGCAAAAGTTCCTCATGTCCTGCTTCCTGGATCTAGATCCTACTTCCTTGTAGCCCATTCAGGATGAACTCCTCAATGGATTACCTCATTAATGAAGTTAGTGCCTTCCTGATTCAATCACCTTTCAAAAGTGTCCCTGCCTGAGACCAAGCCTTCAGTGCATGAGCCTTCTGGGGAGACATGTCATACACAAACACAACATCCTCTACCAAGCCATGTGACTTATTCAGATTGTCATCCTTTGCTTACACAGTGTCATTAGCTCCACAGTTGGTTTGTCTGCAAGTACAAAGTGAGTCTCTATTTTTTTTTACCCAGAAGAATGAGCTGAGAGTGGATTCTATGATCTTGTTTTTAGTTAGAATTTTGTAGGTACTTGATGCCACCTGTTGCATGAAGAGCTAACCCTGAGTTATGTTGAGAGATCTCATGCTACCTATGAGCTCTCACCTCTCTGAGGCTTATTTCATGTGAGTTACAGAGCTGATTACAGTTTTAACCATATGCTGCCCCAGCCCTGGGCCTTGATCTCAGGGTTCTCTGTTAGAGAGGCTGTTCCCACCAATCTTTCTATGCCAACTTCTCCTCAGCCATTGAGACTTGTCTCAGAAGTCATCTCTTCTGAGAAATCTCATTTTATTGCTCCAGGTTGGGAGAAGTGCCTGACTTCTGGATGTTCTCTCTTGGTGGTCTGTGAACTTAGGATAAGAGCCACATCTTTATTCTCCACATTCTTATTCAATAGCACGATGCCAACTTTGTGATAAGCATGCGACTCATATTTGTATAGTAAACTGAAGGACACCATGGGAGATGATCTTATAAAAGATGTCAAAAATTCAGAAAAATTCAGAAATATGTCTTATTGTGTGACTCTGTTCAGAATGGAGTGTGTAGTTGGTGGGTAGAAAGTAATTTGGAGGAGTGAACATTAGAAGCACTGTAAATAAAACTATTAGTGGGGATGCATACCTTAATAGCCCAAACCAAAAAGCAAAGCAAAACAAAAACACAAAATAGAGTAGGGCCCATAGAACGGAAGAGACAGAAGTAGAAAGAGCTTGTATCTGACAGAGGCTTTCTTCAAAACATCCTGATTTTACCTCTTTTAAGGGTTCTGGCTTCTTGTTCCAGCCCAGCAGCTGTGGTAGGAAATATTTCTGTATAGGTTTCAAGCAAGTTCGTGAAGTTTCAACTTGCAGCTCTGGTCCCACTTTACCTTTCCTACTTCATTCCGGGTTTGCACTGGGTAAGAAGGTGTTAGATGCCAAGAAGACATCTGTGAGGACCCAAACCTTCATAGCCTAGCAGGATAGGGGAATAGCTGTCTCATTTGGCACACTTGACACGCTGGATATGGGGGCTGGCAGATATATTATTTCCTGTTTGCCTCCAGTAGATTATCTGAAAAAGTTATTCCTATGGCCACTGGGAAGACACTCCCTCAAGACCGAGTAATCCATTTGTGTAATGGGAAGTCACGATCAATTTTACCATCGTACCTTGGAAAGGTTTTCTCTTCTCTGTCTTATGCCCTTTTTTCAATATCCCCCTTCTCTTAATATATGTCCCCTACTAAAAGAGTAACATGTGGAGTTTATCTATTTTGTTATTATATTTAAAATTAAAGTCTTAGCTTTTTGAAGTCAAGGAAGTTTGGTATCATGAGTGGGTCCTTAAAACCCACCCTCAGGATGTCATTTGGAGTCTTCTTGACTTGTCATTATGCCCACGAAGATCTAGAAGATATGGGTGAAATCCATAAGCAGGTGGTCCACTATACTTTGCCCATCCACATCTGGAGTATTGACACCTGGCCTTGGAGCTCACACCTACAATGCCCTGGTGGTGGTAGTGGTGGTGTTGCCGAAGGTCAATGGAATGATTTGGTACTGTTTTATAGTTCACAGATAGGTTTTCATGCTATACTGGTGCTAGCTAAAGTTGAGCTAACGCTGCACTAAAGTCTAACTCTAAAGGAGGGGTGTAACAAGAAATACCCTCACTGTGCAGAAAGTCCAGCAGTGTTTCTGTTGTGTTAATAGAGAAGTGTCTTGAGGTGTGGCTATATAGGCAGCAGGGAATAAAACTTGTTCTATCAGGAGCTTAGGAGGGAAAGATTACAGAGTCAGGGGCAAAGAGGTTTGCAGAAGCCATATGTTCATGGGCATATGTGAGTGGGCACAAATTGTGCAGAGCTCCGCATCTCAGGGGGATGCCCACCAGAACACATTGCAGTGGAAGGTCTTAACAACCAGATGGACAGGAGGGCTCACTCACCTAGCCTGTGTCCTTGGCAATCCCAGCACAGGTGAAGAAGGCCCATGAACAGCAGCCTGGGTGCAAGGGTAGAGATGACACCTGAGCCCAAATTCTTAGCTGTTGCAAGATCCTGTACTTCTCCACAGCAGGGCCCATTTTTTATAGAGTCTGGGAGGACACCTGTGTCATGTTCCACCCGCTCCCTCTTGCTTTGATGGATGCAGCAATTTGTCCTTCTAGGGTTCTCCATGTTCTCCATATATGGTTCTCCTTCCCTTTGCATGAGCTCCAACCTGCTGATCCATCCCTTACTACAACATTTCTGAGAAACTTTACGATGAAGAAAACACAACGTCCACATTATAGCAGGTTCCTCTTGTTATTCTATGTGACATTTCATCCACCACCAGCTGGCCTTGTGTGGCAATGGAATACCCTAGTAAAGATTCAACTAGGGCACTTGCTTGGAGACGTAGAACCAAGGAGGTAGAAGATAGGTTGGTGTCTCTGTTAACTAAATGAAGGAATCTGTGTTTCCGTCTCTTACAAGTGTAGTTTCTAACAATTTAGAGGCTCTTGTTTCCAGGACTAGTGGTTGAGATCTTTGTACAGGGCCATCTAGTTTCTCAGGTCATGCTGTCGTAAATGACTTGCTTGACCTTGACTTTACTGGAACAGGGAGGACAGGTCTAGAGTCTAGAGGATTCACTGGAGGGTAGCTTGGTAGATTGGTGCTACTATGTGGAGGGATGACGATGACACACAGACAAATGCATGAACCACAGCCTAAAAAGTTAACAACAGCCAGGTCTCAGGGATGAAGGTCTATGTCAGCCTGTCAGGTAAGACACACGGAGCAGCTCTTGTGCTCACTAAGCTTGAGGGAATCTAGAATGGCTGGTGAAGGTTGCATACGGTCATGTCCTCAGAATCAATTGCCTGGGTGGGATTGTAGTATTTCGTCAACTTTTTGAGCTTTGATTTCTAACATCAACATTGGCTGCTGTCTTTAAGGGTACTGTTGAGTTTTACGTTCACCCTCAGGGCATTTTCAGGGTATAGAGTCCTGGGGGCAGCAGGGCAGTGACTGTCACTAACAGCATGGAGCGGGAATGTGGCAGGTGCATCTTTGGGTCCTCTCAGCCTTGTCCATTTCCACACCCTGGTTCATTTGATCTGCCTTGCCTACTGCTCTGTAACAAGCTCTACAAGGACTCAGGCCAATTCCACATGGGTAGAACCTAAGAACTACTTAGGTCATTACACTAAGCACCTCTCCCCTCATGCCCTAGGACTTCTATTTTTGTAAGATCGAAAGCAAGCAACACCCTGGGACTTGCTTGGTGCCACACTTGTGCAAGTCACAGACACTCAAGACAGTTATTCCATGAGTTGAACTTTGACCAGTGGCTAATGGAAGCTGGCAGATAACTTCTTCCTTCTTCCCTGGAGACACTGTCTGAAGTTACAGTTGATCACATGGCCCTTTGGATGTCAGGCCCTCACGACAGAGCCCTTGGTGAGACTGGCTCTCCATTCCCAAGGTCAGCCAGCTTGGCATTACTCATTTGTTCTTGTATTGGCACTCCCTTCTCTTTCCATGCCTTTCCCCACAACCCTGCTTTCCTGGGAGTGTGCTTCTTAACAAAATACTACACATAAGCTTTTGCCTCTGGATTTGCTTCCCGGGAAGTCTAGCCAAGGCAAAAATTCACATAAAATGCCAAGATGTGAAGCAGAGAGATTTAGTTGTTACTGAAGATCCACAGGCAGATGCTTGGAAGCCAGCAGAGAGGTAAGGTGCTGCCTGCGACAAGGACGCATAATTTTGTCTTGATTGTTTCACTTCCAATTTTGAACACTGAGTCATGGTGTAATGATGTAGCAGATTATCACAATGACAACACAAAGAGGAGGAGAGTAAGCTTGTGCCATGTGACAGGGTCAAAGGGTGGTCCTTCTGCAGATGTTCTCTTGAAATGAACACCTGGCCTGACACTTTCTCCTGCAGCCTTTTTCTTCTTAGAGCCCTTGGCTTTGTCTCTTCTTAGAAGATCCCCTGTGCAATTGTACAAGGCCCCTCCAATCATTTGTTTAGATTTTCAGGAGAAGTTGCCTGGAACTTTGGGGTGTCCTTCCATAAGCATATTTGTTCAGAGTTCTTGTGAATGTGAAAACCCAGGCTGGACAGGTAAGAATGGTTATGAGATGAAGGGTTAGTGCGGGATTGGTACCAAATTGCCAAATGGAATTTTTTTATGAAAAGAATGCTTTTTTGAACAAAATAAAAAAAAAAAAAGCATTCAAGGAGCTTTGATTTGGAAAATTTTAAGACACATGATTTCCCTTTCAAATATGAGCTATTGGGGTTTTCTTGTCAATGTACACAATAATGTGGTTCATAAACAGTCTCTCAGCAAAACATATTAATCTTTTTGAAGTGTCCCACTGACATCCACTTTCCTTGTCTTCCTTTCAGAATTTTTACATGACCCCAGAGTCGCTCTGTTACTAATAGAAATAAATGGCTGAATGAACACTAAAAGCAGGAGGCACAGCTAGGCTGTGGGTTACCATTTACAACTCTTTCAGACGGCAGCACAGCGTGAAATACTAATTCACTCCTTCGACAATACCATATCCATTAGCACTTTCTCATCCCAGAATTTAAATAGTCCAAAGCTCAGAAAGTCACTACAGAGAGTAATTAATACAATAACACAATTCTCCATGGTTCAGGTGATCTGATGGACTGCCTTACCTGTCACAAATAAATATTACAGGAGACGGTCCCCTCCTGCTTTGCATTTTTTAAATCTCCCTCCTCCTTCTTCATGTTCTAAGCCTCTCCTGCCAGATGGAATTTATACTTTTGTCTAGTGGAAATATGTGGACCCTCCTTGTTCCCACGACCCCACCAATTCTAACACAACTCCACATTTTTAATAACCGCTTTATCATGAAAGTGATACACCAGAGAGAATCTGTATGTTGCAGTTTTACTATTGTCTACATTTTGCCCCCCTCTTCCATATCAAGGTGATTCCAAGAGGGTGTCTACTCGTCACAAAAGGGCCATTTAATTGACCATCCAGAGCAGGTTTTCTGACTTGGACTGCCTGCTCTAGGGGACTGGTGAGCCTCCATTTCATAAATGTAAGCTATTGGAGTCTAGGTTCAATGTCCATTATCTGGTCCATCTCACAAGCAGTTTTACAAGTCTCACTACAGGGAAGGGACTGATTTTGTGTGCAGCAAGTGGGGTTGTTGAAAGCTGACTCAAATATTGAAACTGCTTACCAGAAAAGCAGTTGCTCCACAAGATGAATTTAGTTACCATTTTTACTCTTTGGTGCCTACTTTCTTTGATATAATCCTTTCCAATTCCTACTAGTTTCTCCCTCCCTCTCTTCCTTCTTTCCTTCCTTCCTTTCTCCCTCCCTCCCTCTCTTCCTTCCTTCCTTCCTTCCTTCCCTCCCTCCCTTCCTCCCTCCCTCCCTCCTGTACTCACTCTGATTTTCTTCCCTTCCTTTCTCCTTCTCTATCCTCCTTCCCTCTCTGCCTCTTTCCCTCCCTCCCTTCCTCTCTCTGAAATAGGCAGAGGGCCCTTCAATTGGCAATCTTCCTGCGTTCATCTCCCCAGCACTGGGATTACCACACACATCTTTTTTCTCTGCTACAACAACAAAGTTTCAGACCATTTCCTACTCTGATTTCTACTTCTTCAACTTTAAGTCATGCTGCAAACCCCTTCTGCCTCCTTCTCACTGCCGTCTCCTGGCACAAGGCTCAGTCAGAGCTGTACAAGCACGTAAGTACATTTTACTCACTCCAGTGACTTCCATCCCCTCATCTCCTTACGTTTACCATGGTGTGCATCAAGTATGTCGGTCCTCTAGAATTCTCCTCTTCCTTCCACAATGCCTCCTACTCTCTGCTCAGTCCTTTTTGTCTCTTTCATTGGGCCATTCTGTCTGTATTCAACCTTTAAGGTCAGAATGCCTCTAAACTCAGTTTAAAAAGTCCTGTCTCTCTGTCTATCTCTCTCACCCCCAAGTTTGGATTCTCTTAGGAGACCATACATGTCATAAATTTAAAATCTCTTCACCGGACACTTTCTGCATAAGTCATAGTTCTCCTTAGACATAGCACCAATGGTGTGTGTATATGTGTACACACACCCTCAGGAGCATGTATATATATATATATATATATATATATATATGTATATATATATGTATGTGTGTGCATATGATTTACTATACAGAATTGGCTCATGTGATTGACAAGGTAAAAATGTCCCAATACCTGCAGTTTGCAAGCTAAAAAATCCCAGTAAACAATGTTGGCATCACAATCCAAATCTGAACTCCTAAGTAGTGAAAACCCTCATGGTGTTAGCTCAAGTATAGAAGTTGGTAGGTTCAAGGCCCCAGAAGAATTCATGTTGCAGTTGCAGCCTGAAGGTAGGGAAGACCCACATTCCAGCTCAGTCAGTCAGGCCAAACAAGTTTCTTCTTACTAAGGAGAGGATCAGCCTTTTTGTGGCCTGCAAACTGACTGGATGTGGCCCACTTTCACATTGTGGAGAACAGTCTATTTGGCTCAGTTGGGTGATCCAAATGTTAATGCTAGGTGCCATCCTTCTCCACAGAAACACTCAGTAGAGTATTGAACTAAGTACTAGGTACCCATATCTCGGTTGCCAAATGGACCATCATACCTTTTCAGAGATTAGACTTCTATTCATCATGTCTATTTTAATTTTTCTCAAGTTTCTTAATATACACAAAACTTATTAGATAATCTCTTTTGTCAAGCCTAACCTTTGAGCATTCATAACAATTATAAATTGGTACCACCATTCACTCAATGACTTATGTCAAAGTATAAGCACCTCTGATTATAAGGCCATGTTTTCCCAAATCCTCAATCCCAGCCAGCTCTGGTTCCCAGGATTTGTTGAAGCTGTGCCCTTGTTTTCATAGCTGTCATAACTTTTTGCAGACCATCATAATAATATTTTGTCAGAATTATTTTTGTGTATATGTGGTGTATGTTCATGTGTGTGTGTGTGCGTGTGTGTGTGTGTGTGTGTGTGTGTGTACATGTGTGTGGAGGCCAGAAGTTGACCTTGGGTTCCCTCGTTTACTCTCTATTTTATTTACTGAGGCACAGTCCCTCACTTGAACCCAGATTCACAAATTCAGTTAGTCTAGATAGCCAGCTTGTGATAGGAATCTTGTGTCTCTGGGATTATAGGTAGGCCACCATGCCCACCTGGCATTCGTGTGGGGGTTGGGGATCCAAACTCAGGTTGTCACACTTCAGGCACCAGACACTTTGTCCACTGACCCATCTCCCCATTCCTATGAGAATTACTGTCCAAACAGATCTGTGGCTTCCTAATTCCCACTCATATGCAATACTCCACGAGACACTGAGGAAACTTCTAACATACACACTAGATCTTTCTACTACCCAACTTCCCATGATTTCATATCCTCTTATTACTCTGAATGCAGTGTAAACTCCTGAGCCCTACAAAGCCCTGCATGATCCAGCTTTTCCTGGCACCTTGCCCTTAGCTCCCAGGCCCTCATCATTCACTAAGACCTACCAGGAGTTTTACAGTTCCTCCCATACACCAAGATCTTCCTTCCTCTACATTTAAGAATTATTAGTTTCAGTATCTACTTGTACAAAATAGTGGTTTTACAATGGTGTTTAATATTCAAGTATCTTGTAAACTTCCCCCATGCATATCTATCCCCTGTTACCTGTCCACCTCCTGTTGACACTTTTACCTCCAGCTGGTCCCCTTCTCCTTCACAAATAGCGTCTCTTCTACTTTCAACTTGTATGTGTATACATGCATACATCCAATCTAACCCCATTTATTTCCAGGCCATGTGGATGTGTATGTCTGCATATACTCTAGTTTCCATGTAAAGAGAAAACATAGTATTTGTCTTTCTGAGCTTGGTTTATTTGCTTAATATGAGGATCTTTAATTTGATCCATTTTCCTGCAAAGGACATAATTTAATTCTACCTTATGGATGAATGAAACTCCATGGCATTTCCACACCTGTTTTCTTTATCTATTCATCTGTTTGATGGATTCCTAGGCTGGATCATAACTTGGCTCTACTGGGCTGCATTGAAGAGGCTTCTCTGGTGTGCTGACTTGGATTCCTTTGGGTATAGTCCCAGGAGTGGTTTTGATAGATCGTATTATTGTTCTACGCTTTTCAGGGATGCTGCACTTTCTGCTTGAAACAGTCTTGACCTTTTCATCCTTTCCCTGGACATACTGCACGAAGACTTCTGGACTTAGTGGACATGTGGGTTCCCCTGGGAAGTCCTACTGAGTACCTGGTTAGGTATATGTGTTCTTGCAGCTTGCTATGCTTTTCTTTTGCAGCTTTAATCACAGATAGCATTTATTTAGTGCTATATTTAATACCCTTAAATATACATACCCAACTTCAAGTCTTATCTATCTTACTTGTTCGCATCTTGTGAGTTAAGTGGGTAAACGAATAATGATGTCGTGAATAAATGCCTTCATTTATTCCTTTAAAGAATGAACCAGTAAAATGACTGACTCTTCCTACATGATCAGATACCAAACCAAGTAATAGAAGAAATTCTTTCCACTTAAGTGTCAGTAGAAGACTTCCAGAGTCACATGATGAAGGGAGTAAAGGGAAAGACTGATGAGATAAAGAGGAGGCCCAAATGAAGAAGGGATATAAAGGACACTTTCAGCTCTATATCTATTAGAATAGCACACACTCTTCCAGAATACAATTTGCCTTCTCTCTATGGTTTTGACACAGGCATAATAATAGACTATTCAATGGTTTTGGTTTTGTAGTTATATTTAACTGGTTCTCTTATTTTTTTATTAAAAAATCTCTTTTACCTGAGAGAGAAACACACACACACACACAGAGAGAGAGAGAGAGAGAGAGAGAGAGAGAGAGAGAGAGAGAGAGAGAGAGAGAGAGACCAAAGCTTCTTGCCACTGCAAACAAACTAGACACATGAGCTACTTTGTGCATCTGCTTTATGTGGGTATTGAGTACCTAACCCAGGCTGTTAGGTCTTGCAAGTAAATGCCCTTAAATACTGAGCAATCTCTCCATCCCCTGGTTATTTTCTTTCTTAGCAGGGAGGAGTAGATAAGCATTCAGACCTCTATGTCAATGGTGATTTTCTTTTTTTTTAAATATTATTTTCAAGCAGAGAGGAGAGAAAGAGAAAGAGAAAGAGAGAGAGAGAGAGAGAGAGAGAGAGAGAGAGAGAGAGAGAGAGAGAGAGAATGCACCAGGGCCACCACCTTGTGGGGTCTGGCTTATGTGCGTGCTGGGGAATTGAACCCAGGGCCTTAGGCACTGGAGGCAAGTGCCTTAACCGCTGAGCCATCTCTCCAGCCCTCAGTGGTGATTTTCGTGTGTTGTTAGGGCCCTTGGAATATGGGGGTCAGAGTCAGCTATGTTTAATTGCTCAGTGAATGGTCACTGATATCCCATGAATGTGGCTGGTACCTGTGGATGCTGACCTTATGAAGGGTAAGTTAGGTTCAGCATCTCCATATATGCTCTCTGTTTTGACCTTAGATACTTACAGATTATACTCTCAGGATTTGCTGCAGTTATGATGTTTATGTTAGGCTCACAGAATGGATGGCAACACTATTTTCTCTCTACATATACATATATGTATATATGTATATACAATCTTTACACACACACACATATTTGAAACAGAGGAGTCTCTTGTATCCTAGGCTGGTCTTGAATTCATTATGTAGTTGAAGATAACCTTGAACTTTTAATCTGCTGGCCTTTACCAACAGAGTGCTAGGATTACAGGCATGCACACGATGCCTAATTTTATTTAGTGCTGGGGATCAAGCCCAGGCCTTTGTGCATGGTAGGCAAGCACTCTTAACAACTGAGCCAAAGCCCCAGCATCAACACTCTGTTGTAAAGTCATCGTGAATGATACTTTCCATTACTGTGAAGCAAATATCTACACTAAGAACTTCAGCTTTGGGGAAGGTGAACAAAATGTAGAAGACTCTCTGGCAATCAGGACACAGGAAAAAGGAAGGTCTTTGAGAATCTTTGCTCAACAAGGAAACTTTAAAGACAAATGAAGTTAAAAGGCATAAGGAATTGTTCTCAGGGAAACTGAGGGAGACATATATCATGGGAACAGGAAGCGAACAGCATGAAGAAGGGAAGGCATTTTCCTTGGACTCGGGAGTTCCTCTCATTGCACTCCAGCCTGTCAATTATGATGTGGGATCCACTTATAATTCTTTGTTTACTGCCATGCAATGTCTGAATATATTTTCCTATTAAGGCTCCAAGGTCAATGACACAGATAATTAACCAACTGATTTAGTGCATTTAATTTTCCTTGAAGCTGGAGCCTTGAGATTTCTATTCCATGTGGACGCTGGTACAGGGCTGGCTCTGGAATGGGGCATTGATGAGATCCATGGTGGAGGTTTTGTTTAGCAGCATCGTGTGTCTGCTTAAATGATGATGAATGCTGCCTTTGGACCAGGCAGGAAGATGTCATTATACTGGCTCATATTGCTGACCTCCCAGGGTTTCTCAGTAAGTGTTGCCAACGGGCTGTAAAGCTGATAATTCCTTATAGAACTCCAAAGAGAATAAAGCGAACAGGCCAGCCCAATGAAAAGCAGAGAAAGAGCCCAAGGTGAATCGAAGCTTAATATACCCAACAGAATGGAGAACAGCTGGCTTCTCTCACTCCTCTTGTGTTTTTTGTTTTTGTTTGTTTGTTTCCTCCCTTCTACAATTGTGTTTGCCAGTCCGGTTGTTATTTCTGCCCTCTGAAAGCATTCTTCACTTACTCATATCTAGTCCTGTACTTCACCTACTAATAAAAGAATTTCAAATCTCTGAACGCGGGGATACTATTTTTGCTTCAACTTATTTCAGAACGCCACAGTTCAAAATGAAAATCTGCAGATGGCTGAAAGCTATTTCAATATCATTCAACTGCTAACAACACTTTATTTAGGGTTCCTTTAGGTGGAGCATGGGCACTGGAACCCATCAATGAAGAGAGAGAAGATCTTGGGGACACAAGCAATTTGGTTTTACAAGGGACCTAGTTTACAAGCTTGGCTCTTCATTACTGAAAAGTTCATGACAGGTTTTAAACTACAAACTGTTGTCATTGTAGAACAAATTCAGGGGCAGGAGGACATGGGCCACAACTCTACTCGCATGCTTTGATCCAGGTGTCCCCCACAAACAAATGAATGGGTTCTGGTTGATCGATCCTCAGCTGATGGCAGTTTGGGTTTTACAATCTCAATGGAGCTGTGTTGTTAGTGGTGGGTTTATGGGGGTTATAAGCCAGCTTCCCCTTGCCAGTGTTTGACACACCTTACTGTCGCTGTTTGCAGTGCTGTGGCGGAGGTGATGTCCACCCCTCTGCTCAATGCCATCATTTTCCCTGCCAGGATGGAGTCTCCCCTCAAGTCCGTAAGCCAAATAAACCCATTCCTCCACAAGCCACATTGCTTGGGTTCTTTCTGCGCAGCAACTAGAAGACTGACTGCAACATGCGCCTTCTGTTATTTCTTGACCATTATTTTCTGCTAAAGAAAGAGGAATGTGTGCCATAATTTATGGTTGTTATGAATTACAGGGTAAGAGTCGACCTCCTTGAATATATATTTAAAGATAAGCAACTTTTCCTGATATCCTTACACATGATTCATAGTTGATTACATTTCTAATTCTTTTCAGACTTGAGCATCTTTCATAGGTTTCCTGCTTGCTTTAGGATGAGATCTATTCTGAGAAATGCATTATATGTTGATTTTATTGTGCTGACATCAAAGCACTACCTAGACGCTAGCTTACGCAATCATTCCCCTCTGTGGTTTATAGTACACACATGATGTCTCATTGTGTCATTTTGTAGCACATGACTGGACTTTCTTTTCCTTTCACTATTGTTTGCCAAACTGATCGTGTATGTTTTGATGCAATGTAACTGTTTGTTGTTGAATAATTCAATGAATTCACTGAGTTTTGTAATAATTATAGATTATGATCTTTTGTCTTGAAAGTCTAACAACATTAATTCTTCACTGCATTCTGATACTTGGAGTATTGCTGTGAACACTGTACTAGGACAACTGTTCTTAGAAAATTGCTAATCATGAAATAATGTAATAAGGTGATAGATAGTTCAAGGAAAGAAAATGCGGGATCAATGAGATATTACTATCGAGAGTTTATTTAATCGATATAATAATAAGTCATTAAAAGTTAACATATCAGAGACACATTTAGCAGGACTCAATTGTCTACTTAAGCAGCCCTTGATGTTAAGTGAAACATCACTTGATGAATATCAAATAGACCTATGTGATATTGCATAGATTTTTTATAAATGAAAATTTAATATAATTTTACTTTAATAAGTGTGAAACTAAGTTGTCTAGGTGAAAATTATGGATTTATTTCATGGTCAAGAATAAGAAAACACTATGCATATTCAACAATATGAAATATACTGACCCTACTTCAAAGGCTGGTTCTAATGTCACATGCCATAATTATAGTACTTGGAAGGAGGAAGCAGGGCGAGTATAAGTTTAAGGTTAGCCAGGGAAACATAGAAAGTTGGGGGCTAGCCTGTACAACATAGCACAACTCTGTCTCAAAAAAATCAAATAATGACTCTATTCCACATATTTTTATTGAGGTATTGGTGGGGCTAATTCTTTTAGACAGAGATATGTTCTCATTATATTTTCAAGCATGAAATTATAATAATGAAATTTCCTTACTATGAAACTACTATGCCCATGGTAAGTGGCACCTATCATTATTAGTGATCAATTAAAAGATTGTCCTTTGATACTCTGACTTTAGACAGAGCTTCTGAAATGTCTGTGGTGTTGGAGTATTAAACAACCTACAAAGAATCATCTTTTACCAAAAGAAAATATGCAGAGATTGAAGGAAATGACATCAATACTTTTGGTGAAGCCCCTGACCTCTGTACTTTTTCATGTATGTAATGTGTATCAGAAAACCATTCTTCCTGACATATGAAATGGATTCTTCCAAAATAACTAAATAATACATGCATGGAATTAATGAGGACAAGTTCCTCTCTGCTGTGGGAACATATATTTAACAAAAGCTAATGTATGGCAAACACTGGACCACAGAGAGCTCTTTGTTCAGATGGTAAACATAGGTTTTCCTTGGAAAGAAGAGAATTTTTGAAAACTTGGGGCAGGACTTGTGGGTAACTGCCTATCTCCTCATTAATTCACCTTAGGAGAATCTCAGTTTTCTTAAAGGACCTACTACTTACATTGTGCTTGGCTCAGATATCTCAACTGACTCTCATCCCATCCACGATTCCATGATTGCTGTAACTGGCCTCGTTAAGTATGCAGGAAAGGTCATGGGTTATGATATACCTTGGCATAATAGGCTATGAACAGCACATCCAGGGTCATTTTAGGAAAATGCATGTTCTGGGAAAGATTTCTAAAGTGTTCCTATTTCTTTCCCTTTGCACAGTGTGTCCTGGAATTAGTGCTCTGTCTCAAGAGCACCCAGGAGAGGAAGGCAGTGACCTCATAGGGAAGAGCTTAAGAACCCCAGGATAATGGACCAGAATTAGTGGGTCAAAGCAACTCTAAAGTCTGTCCTGTCCTCAAGTGTCCAGGGTTTCAGGCCAGTATATTCCCTATTGTTGAAGCCCACTCATTTACTTGAAACCAAATCCATCCTGAATAATGCCATTCAAATTTGAGTATACAACAAAGAAGTGGTAATGGAAGAAAAATATGAAAAAAATTCATATTGTTACTCTGCAGCTCTAAATATCTGCCTAAAATGCTTAAAAACATTATATCAATTATATGCTACTACCTTTCAATTTTATATAATTAATGTTAATATATTAATATTAATAATTAATTAATATGAAAATTGTTATGACCTTTTAAAATCATAAGCATACATTCTATCACCTTATATTTTTCTTCTTTTGGCTTTTTTCATCTTGGTATTTGTCTTTTGTAAACATGTCATTGGAATACACTTAAAGATCTTCAAAAATAGCATCTTGTAAGCCAATGAAGACATTCTTTGCCCACAGGAAGACAATAATCTATGGGCAGAAATACAAAGAATGTATGTCTTAAAGGAAATGGCACCTAACATTAACTATAAGGCATTTGTACTATTAATTGCCTGAAGCAGATCATTTACAGCTAGGGACACAAAGTGTCATCACTGTAGGATTGGCAACTGGGCAAAACTTTGGCCTTCAGAGAACAAGTGAAATACCAGTCGATAAAAGAGGAACAGAACTGGAGGGTAAGCAGAAGTCCAGTCAGTGGTGCTTCAAATGGGATGATTAAGAGAGAGATGTAAAATAAGAGAGAGATGTAAAAAATCTGAACTTCAATTGGAGAACAACAAAAAACAGACCTGGGACTAATCGCTCTTAAATCAAGTTTTAAGATAGCAGTGCTCATTTTGAAGC